>JBBPKX010000056.1:11864-34752 GCA_038089435.1 Boletus austroedulis | reverse complement strand
TTGAGGAGTGTCAAAAGTTGATTGAAAGCATGCCAAGGAGGGTTCAGGCTGTGATTAAAGCCAAAGGAGGGTATACCAAGTACTAATAAATATCAAATACCCCAAATATTACAAAAGTCCAAAAACTATTACAATAGTGTTCCTGTTTTAAAATTGTCATATCTTTGCAACCTCTGGGCCAAATCACATGATCCAGGGACCAATTTGTAGCCAAGAGTTTGTGCCTTATTTGGTCCCACCAAAGCCAAGTGAAATTCCCACAGGTTGTTGTAAGACACTTCACACACTGATTTTTGGTTAATCATTGTAACGCTTTTTGGAGTCACTGTATTCTGTCTCCCCCATCAAACAACAAGCACTCCATGACTTCCTCAACAAACATCTCAATATCAGATTCATTCACCACTCCATTTCTTTGCATGCTGCTCTGGTGTTGTTCATCCAGAAAAAGGATGGTTTCCTCTAACTTTGTGTTGATTTCTGAGGTTTGAACAAGATCATACATAAAGACTGCTACCCCCTTTCTTGTATCTCTGACCTCCTCAATGCTCCCTCTGGAGCCAAGGTCTACACAAAAATTGATCTCTGTCATGCATACCACTTGGTCTGTATTGTAGTGGGAGATGAGTGGAAAACCACATTCCAGACTTATTACAAATCTTTTGAGTGGTTGGTGATGCCATTCAGACTTACAAATGCTCCAGCAGCCTTCCAGTGGTTTGTCAATAACATTTTTGCAGACATACTTGATGTCTACATTGTGGTCTACCTTGATGACATTCTGATTTACTCACACAACAAGAAATTGCATCATAAACATGTCTGTGAAGTATTCTGGCAACTCCATGCTAATGGCTTGTATGCCAAGCTGGAGAAATGCAAGTTCCATTCTGACACAATTGAGTATCTTGGATGTGTTCTTTCTCCCTCTGGTCTCTCCATGGCCTCTGACAAAATCAAGGCAATCATGGATTGGCCCAAATCCAGGAAAGTCAAGGACATTCAGTCCTTCCTTGGGTTTGCCAATTTCTATCATCATTTCATTCAAGGTTACTTCAATATCATGATTTCCCTTACCCATCTCACTCACAAGAGAATCCCTTGGGACTTCTCCAACACCTGCTAGAAATCCTTCCAACACCTCAAGGACACATTCATATCTGCTCTGGTGCTTGTCCACTGGATTCCAAATGTCCCCATCACCATTGAAACTGATGCCTCCAACTATGCCATTGCCAATATCCTTTTTGTCACAACTCTGTCTGACAATGAATTTCATCCCATTGTGTTCTTCTCTCAGATTTTATCCAGAGCTGAATTGAACTATGACACACATGACAAGGAGTTACTGGCCATTTATGAGGCATTTAGATCATGGCAACATTACTTAGAAGGCTCTGAACTCCCCATAGACATTGTTATAGATCACAAGAACCTTGAATATTTCTTCACCTCAAAGCTCCTGACATAATGCCAAGTTTGGTGGTCCAAGTACCTTAATCAATTCAATATGGTAGTCTGATACCAGCCTGGTAAGCTTAGAGCAAAGCCAGACACTTTGACTTGACATTGGAACATCTACCCCAAAGAGAAATATAAAGACTATGCTTGCATCAATCCTGACAATTTTAGGCCAATTTTCACACTGAAACAGCTTGCATCATCCCTCTAAGCTACTTATCTTGAAGCTCCATTACTCCAGGCTTCAGCATTGGTCAATATTGAGCAGCTCTATTCAGACATCCTGTCTGCCCTCCCCAACAATCCTGTTGTATCTCCCCTGCTTTTGTCTAAGCCATCCAACTTATGATGGACCATTAATTCTGAAGGATTCCTCCTGTGGGACAATTGCATCTATATCCTGGAATCTAACAACCTCCATCTCTGTATTCTATGGATATTCCATGACCATCCAATCATCAGACATTTTGGTCAAAACTGGACATTAGAACTCATTTATTGCAAATACACTTGGCCCAACATTAGGACTTTTGTAAAGAACTACATGAGTTCATGTATAGCCTGTGCTCATGCAAAGACTTCTTGTCATTGTCTGTATGGACTCCTAAAACAACTTCCAGTTCCAGAGAAATCATGAAATTCCATCTTCATGGATTTTATTGAACAGCTCCCCCCTTTGAAAGGCTATACAGCCATTCTCATGGTCATTGACAGACTGTCAAAACAGTCTATATTCATTCTGACCTATGACACAATCACTTTCATCCAACTCACCAAGTTATTCCTGATTCATGTTTTCTCTAAGCATGGAGTTCCTTCCCATGTCACCTCTGATAAGGGCTCTGAATTTGTGTTGCACTTTTTCTAGTTGCTAGATAAAGCTCTTGATATGCATCTCCACTTTACCTCCAGATATTATCTAAAGGGGGATGGTCAAATAGAACCTGCCAATCAGACCTTGGAGTAATACCTTTAGATATACTGCAACTATCAACAGGACAACTGGTCCAAACTCCTGCCTCTCATGGAGTTGCTAGAATACTTCATGGACATGTTTACAATATGATTCCTTGTCATGGGAGTATATTAGGATATTGTCAAGGTAGACCACAATACAGACATCAAGCATGTCTGTGAAGATGTTATTGACAAACTGCTGAAAAGCCACCAGAGCATTCATAAGTCTGAATGGCATAACCAACCACTTAAAAGATCCATAATGAGTCTGGAATGCAGTTTTCCACTCATCTCCTTCCACAATACAAACCAAGTGGTATGCATGATGGAGATCAATCTTCATGTAGACCTTGGCTCTGGAAGGAGCATTAAGGAGATTGGAGATACAAGGAAGGGGGTAGCAGTCTTTATGTGTGATCTTGTTCAAACCTCAGAAATCAATGCAAAGTTGGAGGGAGCTGTTCTTTTTCTAGATGAACAGCACTGGAGCAGCATATGAAGATGTAGAGTGGTGAATGAATCTGATGTTGAGGTGTTTATCAAGGAAGTCATGGAGTGCTTGTTGTTCAGTAGGGGAGACAGAATAGATCTTTCTGACCAGAGGTTCTGCACCTTCTTCCAAGTCAATCTTCAAGTCATAAGGCCAATGTGAGGCTAACATATTGGCCTTCTTCTTGCTGAAGACATCTGTGAAATCATGGTATTTCAAAGGAACACTGGAGAGGTTGATCTTCTCATCAGAAGATGATGCAATGAAGGCAGAGGCAGAGCAAGCAGAGATCTCTTCAGTGGATTGAAGGGAAAGGATGAACTGGACTGAGCTCTCCATCTTGCAGGCATGGTGAGATGTAGCTGCATTGACAAACAAGATGGGAGAGCAGGAAGTCTGGGAGCTTTTGGTGAATCTGGGGTGCTCAAAGGAATGTTGACAAGCAGTGGGATTGCCTCAGAAGGCATGGAGGTTGATATCAGGGTTGGCATCCCATCTGCAGGAGTCTGGAAAGTAATGCTGCTCATAACCCAGTCAATCAATGGATTGTAGCAGGTGAGCCAGCAATGTCTGAGAACAAGACTGCATTGAGGATCCAATGAGGTTACATAGAATATATCAGAGGTAGAGATGCTGGAAGTGAAGGAGAGGGTCAGATCTATAGCAGAGTTAATAATGGAAGTGGAGGAACCATCAAACAAGTGTAGACTAATTGGAGGGATGGAGTACATAGAAAGATTATGTTTATCTACAAAGAAAGCATCTATGAAACAATGAGTAGAACCAGAATCAATGAGAACTGGTACATCAGAGATATTATGTATAGGCAATGATATTAGTGGATGAAGAGAATTGGGATCAGAAAGAGCAGATGTGTTAAGACATAACTCCTTGAGAGCACAGTCAGGTTCAACACAACTTCTAGCCTGTGTGGATGCTTGAAAGTCATGCTCTATTTTTTTGCCTCTGAGAAAGTGGAGGTTGAAGCTGGCATGTCCAGAGTTATTGACACAGCTTGAGCCTTTGATGCTCTAGAGCTTGACTTCAGACATTTCTTGGCAGAATGATTGCTCTCACTGCAGAAAAGACACAAATTTAAATGGAAGCAGTGCTAATGTTCCTCCAAAAGGAGTTTATCATCTTTGCCTAATTTAGAAGAAATAGTAAAAGGAGTCAAAGAACTATTACCCTTCTTGAAAGAATTGTTTCCTTTTCTAGAAGAACCAAAGTTGGAGGCAGAGCTAAAGGATGGAGTGGGACCTTTGGACTTGTTGTCCTTAGGGCTTGACAGATGGAGTCAGTGCAGAGCTCGATGACTTATGAGAAGAATGAGGGTTGCTGGAGTTTGATCTAGAGATCTTTGAAGCATGTGAAATTTCTTTCTTGTGCTCCCAGTACCTTTGGTCAATCTGCTGGGCCAGAGTGTGCATGTCATAGATGGTGTTGGATTTGCTGTGACAAGTGATTTCATCCTTAATGCAATCCAGAAGTCTATTATAGAAACTCTGGCAGAGAGCACCAGGTTCTCACTCACAGACTTGGTTTGTGAGATGATTCCACTTGATGATGTACTTGGAGATATGCTGGGTCTCCTTCATATGCAGTTGCTCAAGCTGAGCTTCTGCCTTGGCAATGGGGTCATAAGGTCTGAAATTCAACTGGAGCTTAAAGAGAAAAGCTCTCCAGTCATCCATCTACAAGGAACAGTTGGCTGGAGCAAGATCTCCAAGCAAGTCTGGCTTGAAGTAATCTAGGGCCATATCCTTGAGATAGGACTGGATGAACATGACCTTCTGACAATCACACTTGAATGACTTGGAGTTCATCTAGAAATTGATTTCATATTGAATGATGAAGGGATGGAGCTTTTTCAGGTCAGACCTGTCAAAAGTGTCCAGTTCTTAAACTTTAGTCTTGAAATTGCTGGACAAATCCTTGCAATAGAGTGCCTGATGTATCATATTGTGAATTGCATCAGTGAGTTGGTTGAATGGCTCAAAAGCCAACAGGACTTCATTCAGGGGTTGGTCACCATTGTCTTGGAGGAGACAATCAATGTCTGGTTCTTGGTCATCATTGTCATTGTTATCATTAGGGTCATTGGGGTCATCACTGCCACCACCACCACCTCTGAAACCACTGAGACAACCAGCAGCTACCTGGATTGGCACTAAAGTGTCAACTCAATGATGTTCTTCATAGAAGTCATTGTCACCATTGTCATTATTGTCCAGAAATAGCATGATATGTGGTTCATCAATGGTTATCTCCAGAAGCAGAATAAGCAGGGATAGGGGTCATCACTTCTGGAAGATAAAAGGAGGCTGATATTGAGTAAGGCTGATGTATTCATTTGGTACTGAGCATAAGGAGCCAAAGGTGCTCTGCAGGATACCAGTATGAGTGGTGTATGTACATGACATAGGAATGAGGAATGGAGGATCTTGACAAGTAGGAGTTTGAATATACTGTCAAGTCTGGTCCTCTGGGCTCAAGTCTAGCAGAGGGGAAATAAAAGGGATGAAGGTGTTGACTGGGATTAACTGGAGGTATGGAGACAGAGGTATGGAGATATAAAGGGGTGAGGACATTGGTGTAGGACATATGTGTCACACCCTTGTCAAGTCCTGAGTCCTTGTATTTAGAGTAGAGAGAGAATGAAAATGGAGACTAAGTTAGACTCAAACTAGGAGGTGACTTATTTGATATTCAAACTAAAGTACATTAGAGGAACTATAGAAGTTTATATACTAATGTCTGGCAACAACTCTGGACTGGAAATTACTAGGATCAGAGGTTAAGCAAGGGCTATGTACATAGAGCTGAATAAGTTAGAGAATGGAGAATATCAGAATACCAACTAAGCTGACTAAAGGTGTAATACAGACTTACAGAGTTGAACTAGAACAAAAGAAGAAAATATAAACAGTACTATCTGGAGAGCCCAACTCTGATGAAGTCTAGAACCCTAAGATCATGGCTATGTCTGGAAGACTAGAGATGACTAGAGTTGGACTTCACAAAAAACAGGGATATGACAATGAGCTTCACAAGTTCTTCTGGTCAGAGATTCCTACCAAGGACCAATAAATAAGAAATAGAGTCCAGCTCTGGACTTCAAGGCTGGCAATCAGGTTATGCTCAAAGCCAAATACTTCTAGTCTACCTGATCCTCTAAAAAACTATCCAACAAGTACAATATCTGAATCCATTCACCATCATTGCTAAACCTAGTACTCATTCACATCCTGTTTATCTAAATCTATGAAATCTATTCACTCCATTTTCCATATTTTATAGTTAGAACCCTCTATTTCAAATATCATTCTGAACTATGTTTAACCTCTGCCATCTGTGGTTGAGATTGATGGCAAATCAGAATATGAGATTGAGGAAATCTTAGACTTCAAGATCAATTGAAGAAGATATTATTGCCAGCTCCTGTACCTGGTATGCTGGTTAGGATATGAGGTTACTGACAATAAAACTTCCTGGTTACTTACTATGAAGTTAGAACATGCTATGAATCTCATTTTGGACTTCCACTGAAAGTATCCAAACAAGCTTAGTCTGCTCCTATTGTAAAATTTTCTTCTCTGTTTCTTTTCTTTGTCTCTCTATTGTTCCATAACATTATTTTTTTAAATATACTATGCATAGGTTTTTTCTCTCTTTACTCCATTACTTCTTTTCTGCTCTGAACCTCTTCACAAGAATCTTCACTAGCTCCTGGTGATTGTTTTCTGTGCTCTCATCTGCTAACTCCACCAGCTCTCCATTGACCTCCTCTTCTTCACTATACTTTGCTTCATCAACCTCCTCTTCTTTATCAACCTCTGCTTCATTGACCTCCTCTTCTTTACTATCCTCTGCTTTGTCAATCTCCAACTCTTTCTCTTCATATAGCTCCATCATCTTCAGCTCTTTCAGATGTGTCAGAAGAGTGTTCTGGACATCAAGATGCTGGTTGTGTATCAGGAGCATCTCTCTGATCTCCTAGACTGGGCTCCAAGCTCCAACCATGTGAAAACAAGCTTGTCATCATTATATATCATCTCTGCTATTGCCTCCAATGCCTGCTTCTTCTTCTTCAATGGACTGGCTTCACTATTCATCCACTTCCTTTTCTCTAGCTTTTCTACTCTGAATCACTTATATTGTATTTTTGTATCTTGGCATTCTCTGCACAAAGTTGACCTATTAGAAGCCAGCTCATACTTCAGTTTGCAGCATTTACATCATTGACATTTCAGGGACATCCTTCTCTTCCTTTTGTTAGTACTCTGCTATGCCTAAATGTGTATTATATGTGGAGTAATAAGTTCAACTCTTTGGACACAAACTTCAGACTTACCCTCTGACAACTCTCTATTCCTGTTGTCTGATGCTAATGTTCCTCTTCAGCCCTTCAACATGCCCCTTTCTCTGCTTTGTGCTTTGCCTCTTCTGTCTTTCACCTCTTCTTCTTTTTTTTTCTCCTTGCACACCTTGATATATCTCCAGCACTCTGAAGCCTTGGTATTTCAGGGCACATCATCATTGTCTTTATACTTGGCAAGTCTTGCATCCAACCAGTCATGGATATTGTTACATTTTACTCCTTTCTTAGCATACTTCATCTCCTTTTTCTCTTGTAATACTAAGCCTTCATGATCATCTCATTTCCTCAAACTTTTGTTTTTTTTCCCACTGACTCACCACCACTTACATCTTTCCATTATTTGCTTCATCAGTGGTTCCTTTCATCACTTTCTATGATGTTCTTCCTCTCATACCAGTCCTATAGTCACTGTGCACTTTTATGCCTGCCCTCAAGTAACTACTAAGGATATATAAACCTTTGATACTGCTCCATTGTGCTTTAGCTTAGATCTCCTTGAATCTCATCTCTCATTCCTTAAACCATTGCTCTAAGCTTCCTGATACTAGACCAGCCTTGAACTTTTGACAAGTTCCTGTCACTTTTGAGTGCAGAGTTGTTTTGATGGTCCTCAAGCTATCACTGAGTGCTTGCTCTTCATATCTTAGTATCTTTCAAGGCTATACTCATCCCTACCCAGGCCAAGTATAACAGATATTGTTGATGGAGTTAGACATGGTAGTGGTTGGTGGATAAGCTTAATGGTGGACAGCATATTTACCTTTATACCATGGATATTTGGAGTTCAAATCAATCTGTTGATCAACAAGGTCATGTTATCTCAATCTATGGAGTTTTTTCAATTAACACACTCAGGAATTATTCTCATTTTGGATCTCAAGGGCTTGGTCCTAAGAGAAGGATATTGTTATATCACAGTTTTCTATGAAGTCTAACTCTGGTCCACTCTGGTTCTCCAGACATTGTATTAGTGTCTTGGTTTCAGATATCTTTAGAGTTAAAACTCTAGATAGTACTTTTTATATTCTTTCTTTGTTCTCTTTTTATTCTAAGTTCATTTTTGTAGTTTTTGGATTTGTTACCTGTCAAACCTTCTATAAAAACCATCCTCAGATTTCTCTGTTCTTCATCCTCTAATATGGCATTTCTATGTATATTGCCTTTGCTTAGTTCTCTTTCCTACAAACTCTGGCCACAGAATTATTATCAGACTTGTATATAAACTTTTGTACTTCTCTGTTGTCTTCTCAATTTGAATATCAATTGAGTCTCCTTCCAATTCAAGTCTACTCTTGGCTGTCTCTCTCTCCTCTACTCTAAAATATGAGGACATAGAACTTGACAAGGGTGCAATACATACATCCTGCACCAACATCCTCCATATACTGAACCTCCAATTGACTTTGGTCAATACCTCCATTACTTTTTGTTCTCTGCTCCTCAGATCTCCACCAGACTTTGAATCCAGAGGATCTAGACTTAATATGTAAGAAGAGATCACTCATGCAAATCAAGGGGGCATGTATGACCTCAATAAAGTTCCTTTATATGATGAGATAGACATGGGCATTAAAGCTCAAACAAGAGATACTGTTATTCATTGGATAACTGGTTCTCTTTATAACTGGTGGTGGGATATTTTCAAAATCACCAAGTTTTACAAGGCTTTGGACTTTGCATGGTAGAGAAAGTTTTATTCTTTTATCTAAGAATATTTTAATTATTATCTTTTTAAAGACCATGCTAATATAGTAGCAGACAAGAGGAGATATTGGTCTTATCTCTTGAAATATGTCAAAGCAGAAACTACTTCTGTTTATGCTGAAGTTAAGGCTCTCAAGTTAGAGAATGCCTGCTTGGCAAAGAAACAATCAGAAAAGACAGTCCAAGTGAAGCTTGACCTGGACTAGCCTCAAGAAGAAGAAAAGGAACAAGAACCTTCTCTAGTGTCACATTCTAAGCAATCCATATGAATGGCTCAAGGTGCTGGTTTATCTAGTATACCCTCTTCTGACAGTTCTAGATGTTCCTTATGCTTGCAACATGCCACTCAAAAGCTCAGACAACCTTAAGTGTTTTTTGTATAATTTTGAGAAATTAAACATCTTTCTTTCAGTTCATACTATCATAGGACCTTCAGAAAGTTCACATTAGAAAGTTGTCAAAATCTTGAGCAATCTTGATATTGACAATTATCATTTCTTTCCAGATCTTGACTTTGATTGACTTGAAGAACAAGTTTCAGAATGTCCTCTTTTATATCCTTGGAATAGGGATAAGGAAATACTAGTTTTGATAACCACAGAAATCTAATTTCTTGAATCTGATTTCTCTAAAATTTCTCTTATTCCTTCTTCTTCTATTGTGGTCTATAACTTGAATTATAGTTCAGCTTATTCAGTCATTGACTACATTCTTCTTGGTCTTTTATAGAATTATGTTGAAATCTGAATCTGACATTACCAAGAATGTCTTAATCCTTACTGAAGCAGACAACTACACTTTGTGATTGGAATCTATTCATGCATATCTCAGAATCTTGAAAGTTGCTTGAATTGCATTGAAACTCTATATGTAAGTTTCCTTCTATAGAGAATAATAAGGTAAAAAATGCATGATATGACTTGGATTTACAAGCTGTGGATGTTATCACTTTCTATATGAAAGAAGATCTCTATACTACTATCAAGAAGATATATGACTCTCAAGTCATATTGTTGGCTTTCAAGACCTTTGATAATCTCAAAACCCTCTATGCTTCTACTGGTCCAACAAACCAATTTCATCTGTTCCATTAAGCCATCTAATAGCAACTCAATGAGTCACAGGATGCATCTGGACAGTTAGCTGGATTGGAGGCCTTATTCTCTAAATTAAATACAACTGGATTGAATCTTCTGGATAATCTCTGGACTATAATTCTTTGTTCTGAACTTCCTAAGTTTTATAACTTCATTGTTGGTACTGCTGTCCATACCAAGTGGTCTAAGTGGATCTCAATCACTCAATCCTTCTATAACTTGAAGATACAGGGATCTACAAAGAGGACATCTTTTTC
Organism: Boletus austroedulis; assembly: GCA_038089435.1. Taxonomy (NCBI): domain Eukaryota; kingdom Fungi; phylum Basidiomycota; class Agaricomycetes; order Boletales; family Boletaceae; genus Boletus; species Boletus austroedulis. The sequence goes on along the minus strand of JBBPKX010000056.1, from coordinate 24,405 downwards.
ATTTATATATACATATCAGCCTCAAATAAGATTTGAGCAGTACATCACAAAAGCACCTGTAACTGACAAAATAATGATGAATATAGAAAAGATATTGAAAAGAATGAGACAGAACTTGAAAAAGATACAACTCTATATAAAGAGGCAGACAGATTGACACTAATCTGTTACACCACCATATAAGAAAAGAGATCAAGTTTGGTTATCAACAGAAAATCTTAAACTTATCCACACTTTGAAGAAGTTTATGGAACAATGGATTGGATCCTACATCCATTTAACAATGATCAGATCTAATGCAGTGAAGCTATGCTTATTTAGATCACTCTGTATTCATCCTATAATAAACATCTCCAAAATCCTACAAAGAATGACTGCCTAGACAGCCAGTAAATCATCCTAGACTTGTTACTGTGACTGAAGAATAAAAAAATAAATGGAAAGTTAATCATATCACTATAGAGATAAGTGTATCTCTATAATTATATTTCTACTCTTTTCTTGTTTTTAGATGTATATACTTGGCTTCTATTTATTTACCTTGATTTTCTACAAGTATAATACAAACTATTCAACCAGTCTTATAGTCCAGTTATAGTCCAATCATAGTCTGGTAGTCTGAAATGTATCAATCTTTAACTAGACTTCTCTTTCATTCCACCAGTCTTGTATATATTACACTATCATTTATGCACTTTGTTTTTATCTATATATTTGCTAGTTCTAGATAAGCTGAGACTATAAAGTGATGTAATTAGAATTATAAATCCAGCTGACCATTAGCTTACAACTACTGTCTACTATCTGAACACTATCACTATCACTGTCCACCATTCTCTCTATCATTTTAATGTCTACTGTATCATTTTCTCCAATATCTAGATTTCTAGACTACATTCAATGATCTCCAGACTAGTCTTTTCAAATTCTTGATTGCTGGATAACATTTTCAAGACTTTCTAGAACACTCATTCAATTTGAAGACTTCCTTTTGGAGCAAATCTATTGCTCTCCTAGTGTCAAGTCCAGTCCTCTGGGCTCAAGTCTGGCAGAGGGGGAACAAAAGGGACAGAGGTGTTGACTAGGATTGACCAAAGGTTCAGAGATGGAGATATGGAGATATGGAGGGGTAAGGACATTGGTGCAGGATGTATGTGTTGTGCCCTTGTCAAGTCCCACATCCTTATATTTAGAGTAGAGAGAGAATAAGAATGGAGACTAAGTAAGACTCAAATTAGGAGGTGACTTATTTGATATTCAAACTAAAGTACAATGGAGAAACTACAGGAGTTTATATACTAATGTTCAGTGACAACTTTGGACTGGAAACTACTAGAATTGAAGGTTAAGTGAGGGCTATGTACACAGAGCTAAATAAGTTGGAGGATGGAGAATACTGAAATACCAACTAGCTGACTAAAGGTGTAATACAGACTTATGAAGTTGAACTAGAACAAAAAGAGAAAATATAAACAGTACCATCTGGAGTACCCAACTTCAATGAAGTCTGGAACTCTAAGATGGTTGTGATGTCTGGAAGACCAGAGATTACCAGAGTTGGACTTCACAGAAAACAGGGATATGACAGTATCTCCCTCTTAGGGCCAAGCCTTTGAGGTCCAAATAACCTCTAAGTGAAAGTGTGGATCTCTATGTGGGCATGCTTATCTATGAAGTAGAGATCATGTGATTTCATTGATCAACAGATCAATTTGAACTCCAAAAATTGCCCAGTATAAAGATAGGTGCATTCCCAGCTTCTACCCTTAACCATTGATTGCCACCATGTCCAATTTGATCACAAATATCCATAACTGGCCAGATGCTTGACTTGCTGAATGTAAAGACAATGATGACACATTGTGGGATGCCAAAGCCTTGGAGTGCCAGAGACACATAAAGATATACAAAGAGAAAGAGGAGCAAAAGTGGTGCAAAGCAGAGGAGGCAAGGTGCAAGGCTGAGAAAGAAGTGCATCAAAAGGCAAAGGTGGAGTATTGTCAACAAGAGGCAGAGGTGGAGGCTTGCCAGAAGGTAAGTCTGGGGTTCAGAGTTCCAGTGATGGGCTAACCAGTCTGTAGGCAGCAGAAATACAGGTGCAACAGAGCATTGACAAGGAAAAGGAAAAGATGCCTTCAAAATGCCATTGATGCCAGGTCCAGGGCCACAAGTACCAGCCTAGGCCTGGTAAGTTGACCTCATGCATCAAGTGCCAGGACATGAAGGCCAAGTGCAAACAGCTAGGAATGGAGCAGATGGAGAAGCAGAGGAGATGCATGGACAGTAAGGTAGGCCCCTTGAAGATGAAGATAAAGATGATGTCAATGCTGGAGGAGTTGGAGAAAGAGTCAAAGAGAGATCCAGAGGGCATTGACTGGGTGGAGATTGCCTGGAACACCCTCAAGATCACAGAGGAAATCTGGGATGCCTTGAGGGTGCAGGTGAGGTGTACCAACTGCCAGAATGCTCTTCTTGAGCATCTGGTAGAACTCAAGGTGGAGGAAGTATATGGTTCCAATGAGGATGAGGACATAGAGGAGAAGGGTGAGGAAGTGGAGGTGGGTGCAGAGTTGATGGAATTGGCCAGCAAGGAAGTGGAGATGGACATGGAGAAGGATGAAGAAGAAGAAGAAAAGGCAGAGTAAAAGAGAAAGAAAACATAATTCTGTAAATAGTTGATTTCTAATGTCAAAGCACAAGTCAAACAAGAACAGAGACAAAAACAAAGAGAAAAAGGAAAGGAACCTAAGGTTGAAGCAGACCAGGCTTGTCCAGGTATTTCTGGTGGAAGTCCATAACAAGTTCTGTTGTGTGTCCTAACTCCATAGTGAGTAACCAAGATGTTTCATCATCAGTTCCTTCATATCCTAACCAGCATACCAGATACAGGAGTTGGCAATGATACCTTCTCTCATCAATCTTGTATTCTGGTTTGCTGTCAACCTCAACTGCAGGTGGCAGAGGTTGGACATGGTTTGGAATCATGTTTGGAGTTGAAGGTTCTAATTGCAAAACATGGAAGATAGAGTGGACAGATTTTATTGACTTGAATAGATAGAGCATGAAGGAATAGATACCAGGTTTGGCAATGATAGTAAAGGGACCCAGGTACTTTTTGGAGAGTTTCTTGGATGGTCAGGTAGACTGGAGGTATTTTGCTTTGAGCATGACTTGATTGCCAACCTGGAAGTCCAAGGCTGGACTTCATTTCTTGTCTGCTGGTCCTTGGTAGCATTGTTGCACTTCCAACATCTCTGACCAGAGGAACTCATGGAGTTTGTCCAAGGTCATAACATAGGACTGAGCTGTGGAGGAAGACAGGTTTAGCTCAGGAGAAACAAAGAAGTTTGGATGATAATCCTTATTAGTGAAAAAGGATGATACTCCAATAGTAGCACTAGGAGTGTTGTTGTATGCAAACTCCATGCTAATGGCTTGTATGCCAAGCCAGAGAGATGTGAGTTTCATTCCAACATGGTCAAGTATCTCAGATATGTTCTTTCTCCCTCCAATCTCTCTATGGCCTCCAACAAAATCAAGGCAATCATGGATTGGCCTGAATCTAGGAAAGTCAAGGATATTCAGTCCTTCCTTGGGTTTGCAAATTTTTATCATCATTTTATTCAAGGTTACTTCAATATCATGGTTCCACTTACTTGTCTCACTTGCAAGGAAGTCCTTTGGGACTTCTCCAATGCCTGCCAGAAATCCTTCCAATGCCTCAAGAACACATTTACTTCTGCTCCAGTACTTGTGCACTGGATTTCAGATGTTTCCATTACCATTGAAACTGACACCTCCAACTACACCATTGCTAGTATTCTCTCTATCACAACTCTGTCTAACAACAAACTCCACCCCATCATGTTTTTTTCCTGGACTTTGACCAAAGCTAAATTGAACTATGACATCTATAACAAGGAGTTACTGGCCATTTATAAGGCATTTAGATCATGGTGACATTACTTGGAAGGCTTCAAACTCCTCATAGATGTTGTTATAGATCACAAGAACCTTGAATATTTCTTCACTTCAAAGCTCCTAATATGATGCCAAGCCCAGTGGTCTGAGTACCTTAATCAGTTCAATATGGTAGTCTGGTACTGGCCTGGTAAGCTCAAAGTGAAGCCAGATGCTTTGACTAGATGTTGGAACATGTACCCCAAAGAGGGAGATAAGGAGTATGCTTATGTCAACTCTGACAACTTTAGGCCAATTTTCACTTTGGAATGGCTTGTGTTATCCCTCTGGGCTATGTACCTTGAAGCTCCATTACTCTGGATCTCAGTATTGGTTAACATCAAGCAACTCCATTCAGATATCCTGTCTGCCCTTTTCAATGATCCTGTCATGTCTCTCTTGCTTCTGTTTAAACCATCTGACCTACAATGGACTATCAATACTGAAGGATTCCTTCTATGGAACAATTGTATCTACATCCCAGAATCTAACAACCTCTGACTCCATATTCTCTGGACATTTCAGTCAAAATCAGACATTGGAACTCATTCATTGTAAATACACTTGGCCCAACATCAGGACTTTTGTAAAGAACTATGTGAGTTTGTGTACAGCCTGTGCTCACACAAAGACTCCTTGTCATTGTCTGTATGGACTCCTGAAATAACTCCCAGTCCCAGAGAAATCATGGAATTCCATCTCTATGGACTTCATTGAACAGCTCCCCCATTTGAAAGGCTTTCAAAACAGTCTATATTCATTCTGACTCACAACACAATTACCTCTGTCCAACTTGCCAAGTTATTCCTGATTTATGTTTTCTCCAAGCACAGAGTTCCTTTCCATGTCATCTCCAACAGGGGCTCTAAATTCTTATCACACTTCTTCTGGTCACCAGATAAAGCTCTCAATATGTGCCTTTACTTCATCTCTGGATATCATCCAGAGGGGGATGGTCAAACAGAACATGCCAATCAGACCCTAGAGCAATACCTCCAGATATACTGCAACTACCAACAAGATAACTGGTTCAAACTCCTGCCCCTTGTGGAGTTTGCATATAACAATGCTCCTAGTGCTACCACTGGAGTATCACTCTTTTTTGCTAATAAGGACTATCATCCAAACTTTTCTGTCTCTTCCAAGCTAAACCTGTCTTCTGCCACAGCTCAGTCCTACATCATAGACTTGGATGATCTCCATGAGTTCCTCTGGTCAGAGATGTTGAAAGCACAACAATGTTATCAAGGACCTGCAGACAAGAAATAAAGTCTAGCTCCAGACTTCCAGGTTGGCAATCAAATCATGCTCAAAGCAAAATATCTCCAGTCTACCTGACCCTCCAAGAAACTCTCTGAAAAGTATCTGGGTCCCTTTACTATCATCACCAAACCCAGTACCCATTCCTTCATACTCCATCTACCTGAGTTGATGAAATCTGTCCACCCTATCTTCCATATTTCATGATTAGAACCTTTAACTTTAAATGTAATTCTGAACTGCATCCAACCTCTGCCACCACTAGTTGAGGTTGACAGCAAACCAGAATATGAGATCAAAGAGATCCTCAACTCCAAGATCAATTGGAGAAGACATCATTGCCAACTCCTATACCTGGTACACTGGTTAGGATATGAAGGAACTGATGATGAAACATTCTAGTTACTTGCTATAAAGTTAGGACATGCAACAGAGCTTGTTACAGACTTTCACCAAAAGTACCTGGACAAGCCTGGTCTGCTCCAACCTTAAGTTCCTTTTTTCTCTCTCTATTTCTGTTCCTGTTCTTGTTTGACTTGTATTTGACATTAGAAATCAACTATTTACAAACTATGTTTTCTTTCTTTTTACTCTGCTTCTCCTTCTCCCTCTCTGTCCTCCTCTATGCCCATCTCTGCTTCCTTACTAGCCAACTCTGCAAACTCCACACCCACTTCTGCTTCCTCACCTCCCTCCTTCACATCCTCAACCTCATCAAACTCATACACTTCATTTGCCTTGAGTTCTATCAAATGCTCAAGGAGAGCATTTTGGTGGTCAGTACATCTCATCTGTGCTCTCAAGATGTTCCAGATTTCCTCTGCAATCTTGAGGGCATTCTGGGCAATCTCTGCCCAGTCAATGCCCTCTGGACCTCTCTCCAACTTCTCCTTTGACTCCTCCAGCATCAATGTTTTCTTTTTCTTCCTTGATGGCCCTGCCTCACTGTCTATGCATTTTCTCCACTTCTCTGTCCATTCCATCCCTGGCTGCTCACATTTGGCCTTCACATCCTGGTACTCTATGCATGATGTCAACTTTCCAGGCCCAGGTCTGCACTCATAGCCCTAGACCTGGCATCAGTGGTATTTTGAGGGCATCTTCCTCTTGCCCTTGTTGATGCTCTATTGCACCTGTACTTCTGCCACCTATGGACTGGTCAGCTTGTCACTATACATAACTTTGGAGCCTGGATATACCTTTCAGCAAGCCTTTGCTTCCATCTCTTGCTTACAATGCTCTTTCTCTGTTTTTCAACACACCTTTTCCTCAGCCTTGCACTTCACCTCCTCTGTCTTGCACCTCTTCCACTCCTCTTCCTCCTTGTGCATCTTTGTGTGTCTCCAGCACTCCAAGGCTTTGGCATCCCAAAGTACATTGTCATCATCTTTGCACTCAGTGAGTCAAGCATCCAGCCAGTTACAGATGTTTTCAATGGAATTGGACATGGTGGTGATTGGTGGTTAAGAATAGAAGCTAGGAACATGCCTATCTTTATACTGGGAAATTTTGGAGTTCAAATTGATCTATTGATCAATGAAGTCACATGATCTCCACCTCACAGATAAGCATGCCTATATGGAGGTCCATACTTCCACTCAGGGGTTATTTGGGCCTTAAGGGCTTGGCCTTAAGAGGAGAATACTATCATATCCCTGTTTTTTGTGAAGTCCAACTCTGGTCATCTCCAGTATTTCAGACATAGCCATGACCTTAGGATTCCAGATTTCATCAAAGTTGGGCTCTTCAGATGGTACTGTTTATATTTTCTTCTTTTGTTCTAGTTCAACTTCATAAGTCTGTATTACATCTTTAGTCAGCTTAGTTGGTATTCTGATATTCTCCATCCTCTAACTTATTCAGCTCTGTATACATAGCCCTTGCTTAATCTTCAATCCTAGTAGTTTCCAGTCCAGAGTTGTCACTGGACATTAGTATATAAACTCCTGTAGTTTCTCCAATGTACTTTAGTTTGAATATCAAATAAGTCACCTCCTAGTTCAAGTTTGACTTAGTCTCCATTCTCATTCTCATTCTCTTTCTACTCTAAATATGAGGACCCAGGACTTGACAAGGATGTGACACATATGTCCTGTGCCAATGTTCTCATCCCTCCATATCTCTGTACCTCCATCTCCATACCTCCAATTGATCCTAGTCAACACCTCCATCCCTTTCATTTCTCCTCTACTGGACTTGAGCTTGGAGGACCAGACTTGACACTCATTTAAATTAGTAACATAGAACTGGACTGCAAAAGAAGTGAGGTCAAGATTGAAGATGATAGAGAAATTCAGCTGATAGCCTTTATTTGTAAAAAATGAAGATATTCCAGTGGTAGTACTTGAAGCATTATTATAAATGAACTCTACAAGGGGCAGGAGTTCAGACCAATTGTTCTGTTGATAGTTGCAGTAAATCTGAAGGTACTACTTTAGAATCTGATTAGTACATTTTGTTTGATCATCTCCCTCTTGATAATATCTGGAGATAAAGTGGAGGTACATATTGAGAGCTTTACTTAAAGACTAGAAAATGTGCAATACAAACTCAGAGCCTCTATTAGAGGTAAGATGAAAGGGAACTCTATGCTTGGAAAAGATGTGGATGAGAAACAACTTGGCTAATTGAACAGAAGTAATAGTGTCATGAGTTGAAAGGAAAATAGATTGTTTAGATAGTCTGTTGACTACCATGAGAATAGCCATGTAATCCTTCAAATAGAAAAGTTGTTTGATGAAATCCATGGAGATTGAATTCTATAATTTCTCCAAAACTGAAAATTGCTTAAAAAGACTGTATGGATGGTGGCAAGAAGTCTTCATATGGGCACAGGTTGTACATGAACTAATGTAGTTTTTCATGAAAGTCCAAATGTTTATCCAGGTATATTCACAGTAGATAAGCTCCAACATTTGGTTTTGATTGAAATGTCCAGCAGTTGGATGGTTGTGGAAAGTTCAGAGAATATAGAATTGGAAGTTATCAGCTTCAGAGATATAGATGTAGTTTTCTCATAAAAGGAAACCTTTGGAGTTGATGGTTCATTGTAGATCAGTTGACTTTGATAAAAGGAGGAGGGATGTGACAGGATTGTTGAAGAGAGCAGATAAGATGTCTGAATGAAGCTGCTCAAGGTCAACTAGTGCTGAAGCCTGAAGTAATGAAGCTTGAAGATACATGGTCTGAAGTGATAATATGAGCTGCTCCAGAGTAAAAATTAGCCTAATATTGTCTGAGTTGATGTGAGCATAGTCCTTATCTCCCTCTTTGGGGTAGACATCCCAATATCTAGTCAAAGTGTTCAGTTTTTCTCTGAGCTTACCAGGCTAGTATCAAATTACCATATTGAATTGGTTAAGGTATTTAGATCACCAGGCTTGGTATCATTGAAGAAATATAAAATGGAGTGATACTTGACCAGTAGATCAAGTAGGATAAGAGGGCAGAAGGCAGGAGCAAGTGTAGGACTTCTTCTAAAGGGTTCACATAGGTTGAATAAGTTGAGAAGGAATGACTCAACTATATCAGGCATACAAATCAAGGAGTCTGGATTGTATTCAGTTTGAATATAGATTATTTGGTCTAGGATGAGGGCTGGATATGATGATGAAGATACTAAAAGAGATGAAGTGAAAAAAGAGTTGAGATAATGGTGATTGAGATGAATGAGCATAAGATGAGATTTAAGATCCCTACACAAGATTTTATAGTCTAGGCATTTCCAGGACTCTGTACTGTGGATTCCAATGCCACAATGTAACTAGAAAAAGATCACCTGACAATGAGATTAAATCTCTATCTCTAAGGCTTTCTCCAAGATCTTTGATGTCAAATGAACTTATAAATGCTTGAACAAGATAAATAGTCACAAATCATAAAGAGAAAAGACTGTGATAGATTCAACTACAGATGGATAATGTAGATAATCAGATGAGAACATGGATATGTATGGATAAAAATGGATCTTGACCAGATAGACACAGGACATAATGAATGACTTGTACAACACTTGAGGATGACTATTGATGATCAGGAAGTGGACTCAATGACTAACTACAAACATAGAAAACTGTGGGTTTTTAACTTGTTCAGCCCAAAAAATAGAGTGCACAGTCAACAGCCAGCACACCTCCCCTTCCAAGGTACTTTTGATGATGGCCTCCTGGACATCATAATGACACTACTCAACCATACCATTTGCCTGTGAATTGTAGAGAGAAATCTAGATATGCCAGATTCCATATCAGTCAGCAAAAACATCTAAAGCTTGGATGAAAGTGGCTCCATTGTCAGTAACAAGCTTAGAAACAGCTCTCTAACAACAAAGAATATCTTCAAAAATAAAAGAAGTAAAAAAGGATACATTCTCCAATCAAAGCATATGCTATTCTGGATACACAGTGGGCATGTACCAGGCTTGAACAATAAATTAGTAATCACCTAATCATGGTGTTGATATAGGCCTTGTAAAAAAGACCACTGACTACCAGACAGTTGATAGTATGTGAAGTTTTTGGATTTGCTAGATTTGATATATATGGCAGGTTTTGATGTACAATTTGATATCATTGACCAACATGAGCCACCAGAAGTGTAAGAGTAAACACAAATGAATGAAGAAGACACCTTTGTGTCCAAAATCATTGTGAGCCTCCTTAACAAGTCTATATTGTTGTCTAAACAGAACAACAAGCTGGTGACATCCATGGGGTTCTTGATAGTACAGAGAGTCATTAAGGATGAAGAAGTGAGTTGTAGTATAGACAAAGAATTGGTAATCTATATCAGAAAGATTAGGAGGACAGGTGTTGAAGACAAGAAAGTCTTGGATTCAGCCAATCCAGACATTCTTTGTGATCACTTTGGAAAATCAAGGAAGCACAGGATCATTAAAATCAGGGTCTGGATCTGTAAGCAAGAAGACAGAGATAATATACAAAGAATGAGAACAAAATGATGAAGATCAAGACAGGTGAGTAAAAGAATCAGATATATAAAGGAAGATGATTGTTCAAAAGGTATATAGCAAAAGAATATATCTGGTTGAGCCAATCCTTGAAGTCATTATCTTCAGAAGGGTCATCATCAGATGGTGGATGATAAAATAATTTGTTGGCCCTTATATGACAGGTAGCTGAAATATGGACAAGATGGAATGTAAACAATAGGATATCCATGACCTACTAATTGATGGTTGCATTGGGCTAGAGACCAAAATTATTGATCATCTTTTTGACATATTTCATGTCCATCTCCACTGTAAAGTTAGGAATGCCAAAAATAAAAACTTGGACTGCATGAAGAGCATAGAATAGTCCATACAATTTCAATTTGGCCTAAGAGTAATGACTCTTGACCTTTGTCAAACTGATAGAACCAAAGTGATTGGGGTAATGCTTGCTGTCATCTTCTTCTTGAGACAGGATGTATCAACAGCTAGGATCACTTCCTAGCCAGACTCATAATCTAGGCATTAAAGTATGGGAGAATCACAAATAGTATCCTTGAGATGCTGCATAGCAAGCCTTTGTGGCTCTTTTCATTCAAAGGGGATGCCTTTTCAAGTAATATTAATAAAAAAAACAAGCAATAGAAGCAAAATCATGGATAAAAATATGAAGCATACCACATATCAAGAAAATCACAGACATGGATGAGATTCTGGCATTTGAGTCAGTCTTGAATTTTTGTACCTTGTTCTTGTGAGGGACATGACCCTTGAATGTGTACTTGTGACCAATGATGATTACATCTAATGTAGCAAGGATGAACTTTTTCATAGATACAGTAGTACCAATATTTTGAAGGTACTGAAGAATACAGTAAATGATTTGAAGATACTCCAAAATGAAGCATTGAATTTCTAAGTTATTCAAAATGGTCTATTAGATGTTTTTTATATAGTACTACTTTTCCATGACTTATATAATCATGCAATACTTCCATACTTTGCATTCTTCTGTACATCTCAGTGATTTACCACATTACTAAGTTAATACCTTTCTTACTCTTTTCTACTTTATTTATAGCTATCCTAGAGTCTGACAGGTAGCTACCACTAATTTAGTGGTTTACCACATCACTGAGAGTCTGACAGGCTATGAACCCTGGTGCTCAGTAAATTTTTCCATAGTCTAATTTTAGAAGTTCTTGATCTGTTGTCAAAATGTCACAATCCTTTAAGCTTGGCAAGAAACTTATGAAGATTTCAAAGCTGGATGCTTCTGGAAAGAACTGGACTTTATGGAAAGCAAGACTTGAGTTGTCACTATTTATGAGAGGCTATTACAGTCATATTATTGGATCAGTACCATGGCCCATTGATCCTGCAGCCTCACACCCTAGTGGATGGACATCCACTACTGCCACCCAGAGACAGCTAGTTGTGACATACCAAAAGGGACTCAAAGAATGGGATGAGAGAGGTGCTCTCTATAAGCAGCAAATTACAGTCATTATCTCTAATCCCCTTTTTATCTGGCTCCTTGGGAAGACCATGGCATGGAAGCACTATGAAACTCTCAAATCAATGTTCAAAAACCAATTACCTATTGTTGGAGTTGAGTTGAGATGTCAACTTGATGAATTAAAGTTAAAAGAAGGTGGTGATGCACATGCACACGTTGACAAAATCATATTCATTCATGAAGACCTTGCATTCATGAATAAACCTGTATCCAAGGAGGATCTGTTCAATATCATTTTTACCTCACCTCCCTACTCTTATAACATCATCCTCTCTTCAATCTTGTCAACAATCAAGTTACACTCCAAAACAATCAGCTTTGATGACCTTGTGAGTCTTATCCTCAACAAGTACAATTGTTTTATAATCCAAGACAGCAGAAAATTGAAGGCAAAAAACAATTATGTCACATTCTCAGCCAAAGAATTCAAGAAAGAAAAGTTCCATGGTATCTCTTTCAACTATGGATGGCAAGGTCATCATAAAAGGCACTGCTATGAGGAGGATGATGGTTGGAAAGAAAAGACTCCAAAGGGCTGGAAGCTCCATGAAAAGAAAAAGGAATCAAAATCAAAGGACAACTGGCATGTAAGTGTGAATATAGCAGGCAATGCTGAACCTGATGCTGTATGGATGGCAACTGCAGTGGATGAAGAGCCAATCAGTACAGATGAAGAAACATTGACTTATGACTATGCAATGCTTGTGCATGTATCTACCCCTGTCTACACCTCTATTGAAATCTCTGACAGTGGAGTGATACTCCATCTTATCCCATATTACCAGCAGTTGATCAATTTTGTCAGTATTCCCCCCTATTCCATCAAAACAGCAGACAAAAGAGCTTTTAAT
>JBBPKX010000055.1:0-34779 GCA_038089435.1 Boletus austroedulis | reverse complement strand
ACGGTTTTCCGTTCGTAATATTATTGTATTACAACTAAAGGCTGAATTCATTAAATATTAGTAGTTTATATTAATACTTAAGTAGGTTTTACCTAGAATTTGTGACCTAAATTTAATAAAAAAAAAAATAAATAAAGGCAGAGTTCCTTTTGAACAAAAATCAATACAAACGCAAATATATGTAATATAATTTATAATTTTTAATATATTGTATATATTTGCGTACTTATAAATATAAGTGTTTAGTCGCTATTATTTGCGATTAAAAATAAAAGGTGATTAATAAGTAATTTAACATATATAAATGCAATGAAATATTCAATAAAGTTATTTATCTTTAATATAAGTATATTAATTACAAGAGTTAACTAAATTAGTTATATCTTTATTTTAAAAAATTATTTAAATATAATCCTGTTGATACAGATATACTAAATGATCCTCTTCTATTTTTATTAGAAAATCTGGCAGTTTCAACTAATACTGCTTTTTTTCTTGCTAAACTTCCTATTTTTTCAGTTTTAATTGTTTTTCTTGGCACTATTTTTTGTGTTGGGAATCTTCCAGCAAATTTTATAGTTAATCCAGTTAAATATCCTGGTATAACCGAAAATCTTTTTCTTTGAATATTAGCAGTAGGTTTAGCAATTAATGCTGATTTATAAATTTTACCTAATAATCTTCTAATTTTAATACTATCAGCAAAATAAGATAACAAGTTAACAATAATATTAGGATCATAGTAAGGGTAATGTAATCTAATTAATTCTAATTGAACAGATTTGTTAAAAATTTTACTTAATAATTGTGATAAAATTTTTAATTTATGATTGTAAATATTTAAGAACATTGAATTATTTTGTAATTTATTGATATTACAATTATCTTCAGTATAATGAATAGGTTTATTATTTTTAATAAATGTATTATTAAATAATCTTTTTATTCTTTTTTGAGCTTGAATATCTGACATTTTTAATGATTCATTTCTTTTTATTATTATATCAATTATTTTTTTAATTTGTTTTGATGGCATAGTGAAATTTTTTATTACTTCTTTTTGATCATTAAAATTTAATTTATTAAATAATTTGATAATTTTTTGTTTAGAATTAAAATATCCTAATTTAAAAAAACTTATAATTTCTTTTTTAGATTTAGAATCTAACTTATTTAATAATTTATTAATTATATTTTGACTTCATTTTATTTTCATATGTTTAGATAATTTGACATCAGGATAAAAAAATAATTGAATAAATATTCTATCATTTGTATAAGATATTCTAGGTTGACTAATTAAACATCTCATAGAAATAAAAGCTGAATGCAATAAAGTATATATATTTCTTATTAATCTAGAATTATTTAAATTAAATTTGTAAATATTAATTTTACTTACTGCTAAATCAGGATAATATTTACTAATTAATTTAATATAATTAATATTTTTAATATTATTATTAGAATTATTATTAACTAATAAACTTAAAGGAAATTTTACATTATTAGTGATATTACTCTCAATATATTTATTTACCATATTATTATTAATTTGACTTACAGTATTTTCTCTTGAAGTTGTATTTATTAAAAATTGTGTATTTAATTGTTCTTTTGTTATATTTACTAATTCTAAAGAATTATTTTCTTTTTGGTAATTTTTTATTTGTTTACTAAAATTTTGTAAACTTTTTAATTTTCTTCTGAAAAATTTCATTTTTGTTTTTGAATTATTTTTAAAGAAACCATCAAAATTACCTATCACATAAGAAGGATTGTGTTCAGTTCCTTTATATTTATGATTCGTAGACATAGATAAATATAATTTTTGTTTTAAACTTGAATAAAATAAAGGAGTTATTTTACCTGTATTTTTATGATTATTTTCCATTTTTTTGCTAATTTATTTTTGAGTTATTTTACTAACTTAATTAAACGTATTCGAAAAAATATAAATAAAGTGACTAATTAATTATATATCACAATACAACATTATATTAACTTTATTTACTTACTTAATAATCCATTAAATGCTAAAAATATAATGTTAATATATGGAATACGATACAATATAAAAATTATTAAAAAATAAAGCTGAAAAGTAGTAAATGTTTAAAATTTATTTTAAATGAATAAAATTTTATATATGTAAATATTAAATTGTACTCTTAATTTAATTAAATTATATTGTCAGCTCATACTTTTATGTAATAATAATTATTGTAATTAATAAGGAGGGGAGAGGGTATATTCAAATAATGAGCAATATTAAGTAATATAGATAAAATTATTAAATAATTTTATTTAAATATTATATAATACAGATGATACTGATACATGTATTGAATCTAAGATTACATTAGGGAATATTCCTAACAATATTGTAGGGATTAATAAAGAAATTAAAATAATAAATTCTCTTCTAGTAATATCTAATACAATTACATTATTCATATTAGGTGAATAAGTACCATATGAAATTCTATTATATAAAAAGATAGAATAACACGCAGATAATACTATCCCCGTAGCACCTAATGCAGATACTATAGGATTCACTTCCCATATTCCAATTAAAGATAATTGTTCACCTAAGAAATTTAAACTTAAAGGTATTCCAGTGTTACATAATGTAAATATAAAGAATAGTATAGTAAATATAGGCATATAAGTAGTTAAACCTCTGATATACTTAATAATTCTAGTACCTGTTCTTTCATAAATTACTCCACCTACACAAATAAATAAAGCAGGAGAAACAAACCCATGAGCTAAAGCTAATAAAATAGCTCCTTCAATACCTTGGATATTGTTAGAGAATAAACCTAAAATAACTACACTCATATGAGCAATACTTGAATAAGCAATAAGAGTTTTAGTATCTTGTTGAATAATTGTAGTTAAAGAAGCATAAATTAAAGTAATAATAGCAACAGTTTGAACTAAAGGACCAAAATAATTTGTAGCATCAGGTAATAAATTAATTAATATTCTAATATAACCATATGTAGCAAATTTTAATATAGTAGCAGCTAATAGGATAGATCCAGCTAAAGGACTATCGGCATGAGCTCTATATAACCAACCAGTGAAAGGCCATAAAGGAGTTTTTATAGCAAGAGCTAAGAAGAAAGCTAACCATAAAATTTTTTGTGCATCTGCGTTAATTTCAACTAATGATAATAATTGGAAATCTGTAGTACCTGATAAATTAAAAATTTGTAAAATAGCTAATAACATAAATAAAGATCCAAATAATGTATATAAGAAGAATAAATTAGCTGATCTAAATCTAAATTCTCCAGATCCGTATACAATTATAACTATAAATAAGATAGGTAATACACTTTCAAAGAATATGTAAAATAATAATAAATCTAATACTAAAAATACAGCTAATTGTAAAGTTTCTAAAATTAAGAAAGCTATTAAAAAGAATTTTAAGTTAGAATTAACATTATAAGCATTAGAAATGATAGCAATAGGAGTAATGAAAGTAGTTAATAATACAAAATATAAAGATATACCATCAACACCAAAATTTAAATGTCCAAAAGTTAAGTAATCAAATTCAGATACAAATTGAAACTGAGTTGTATTAGAATCGAAATTTAACCATAAGAAAATAGAAATTAATAAATTAATTAAAGAAGTTGTAATAGCTATAGTTCTCATTTTAGAATGACTATTTAAACTCTCTTCTTGAATAGATAGAATAAATAGAGAACCTATTATAGGTATAATTAATAATAAAGTTAACATCTTTTGTTTATATTGTTTTTACTGTGTGTTCTTATTTATTTCCTAAATGTAGTATTTTTGCCTTTTTAAAATGTTATATGTAAATATTGTCTATGTATATAATAAATAGTTATTAATATAAAAATCATTATTTAATGTAATATATTACTATATAAGTTTGAAATATTAATATTAGTTAATATTTTTATATTAATTTAATGGAGAGAAATTAATATTTTAATTATTATAAAATTAAATTAAGGTTTATTAGATAAACCAGGTAATAAAGAAAAAAATAAAGCTGATATATAGATAACAATTAATCTAAATTCAGATATAATGTAAGTATCAAATAATAAAGGTGCGAAAACTAAAAAGACTAATGATAATATTCCTATAGTAATGTATAAAGAATAAGTAGTGATAACCCCAGTATCTAATTTAGCAATATTATTAGCAGTATTTTCTAAAACAGAAGCTAACCCATAAGGACCTAATAATTCTATTACACCTCTATCTAAAACTTTAGATATAGTATTACCCGTTATTAATCCAGCTGAAATGATATAATGGTTATAAATTACATCAAATAAATATTTTCCATTAAGGAAAGTATAAATTTTTCTACCTGAAGTAGAATCAGTTAAATTAACAATAAAATCAGGATATACATGATATAAGAATATAGCACTTGTAGCACCTAATATTGAGAATAATGTAGGTAATAATTTAATTATTAAAGGTAAACTAAATTCAGCTTCAATAATAGAAATATTATTAGGATTAATGAAAATAGAATTAGCAAAGAAATCTGAACCTACTCCAACAAATAAATCAGAGAAAAGAAATCCAAAGAATATACTAAATAAAGCTAAAATAAATAGAGGAATAATAACAGCAAAATTAGATTCATGAGAATTTAAATAAACATTTTTAATCCCATTTGGTACAGTTAAGAACACTAAACTTATTAATCTGAATGAGTAAAATGCTGTTAATCCAGCTGTTAAACTTCCTAATAAATAAGCATAAATACCTGAAAAACTGTATTGCCCATAAGCTAATTCTATTATTAAATCTTTACTATAGAAACCTGTTAACCACGGAGTAGCTAATAAAGATAAAGATCCAACTAACATAGTTGTATAAGTAAATGGTAAGAATTTAATCAAACCTCCCATTTTTCTAATATCTTGCTCATCAGCGAAACTGTGGATTACAGCTCCGGCTCCTAAGAATAATAATGCTTTAAAGAAAGCATGATTTACTACATGCATTAAAGCTACATTATATTGACTTAAACCTACAGCCATAACCATATAACCTAATTGAGATATTGTACTGAAAGCGATTATTCTTTTTAAATCATTTAATACTAACCCACAAGTAGCTGCAAAGAAAGCTGTACTTGCACCAATTAAAGTAATAACTAATAAAGCAGTAGGGCTAAATTCTAAAATAGCAGATGATCTAATTAATAAATATAAACCAGCTGTAACTAGAGTAGCAGCATGTAATAAAGCACTAACTGGTGTAGGAGCTTCCATAGAACCAGGTAACCAAGAATGTAAAGGAATCTGAGCAGATTTAGCCATAGCTCCCATTAATAATAATAAACTAATTATAGTAATAGCTGTCTCATTCATAAAAGGTGCTAAACTAAAAATTGTTGAATAATCAACAGATCCGAATAATGCAAATAATGCAAAGAATCCTATACTTAAACCCATATCACCTACTCTATTCATAGTTAAAGCTAAAATAGCTGCTTTATTGGCTTGAACTCTAGTAAAATAGTAATTAATTAATAAATAAGAAACTACTCCAATACCTTCCCAACCTATAAACATTACAAAATAATTAGCACCAGAAATTAATAATAACATGAAAAAAGTGAACAATGATAAATAAGAAAAGAATCTTTGATTGTGAGGATCTTCAGCTAAATAAGAAGTTGTATATATATGAATTAATGTGGATATATATAATACAGGTATGAACATAGATACAGTTAATTGATCAAATAAGAACTCCCATGATATAGACATAAATTCTGAATCAATCCAATTAAATAAGTAAACTGAAACAGGAGAACCACATATACCAACCTCATAAAATGCTATTGTAGCTAATAAAGATGAAATAGACAAACAAGTACATGTAATTATATGAGATCCAGTTATACCTATTTTTCTTCCCATAAAACCAGATACAAAAGACCCTAATAAAGGGAAAATTAAAATTGATAAATACATGAAAAATTTTTAAGATCTAATAGAAATATTTCCTCTTAATCTATAAAAAGCTACTAAAATACTTAAACCTATCACTGATTCAGCTCCAGCTATTGAGATAATATATATACTGAAAGTTTGACCTATGTTATCATCAAACCCAAATGAACTTATTAAAACTAATAAAGTTACAGCAAGAAGCATAATCTCTATAGCAATAATCATTAAGATTATATTTTTTCTATTTAAAATAAATCCTAAAATACCGATTAAAAATAATAATATTGATAGATTCATAAGTGGAATATAAGCTTTATTACCCTTAAGGACATTTAATAAATCTAATTATCTATCCAAATAATTTAACATTTTGTAATTTAATTACTTTGATAAATAATTGAAAAAGTGAATTACCTTGAAATATAATTTACTTTTTAGTTAAATAAGTTTTATTTTCTTTACTTATTTTTTTAAAATAAGGGATTAAATATATAATATGAATAATTAATAAACAAACAATAATTTTATTGTCTATTTATACTTAAATTAAACTTATTTTATTTGTTATTATTTTTATGTTTAATTAAAAAGAGGTGGAGATAAAATAAAGATTAAATAAATTAATATTAATTAAAAAGAAGAAAAGCAATTTAATATACTTCTGTTATTAATATTATAATCCTCCCCAGTAGTATACAGCAATGAATAAGAATAACCAAACTATATCTACAAAATGCCAATATAAAATAGCTGATTCACACCCTTGATGATGAGTATTTGTTGTATGATAATTTATAGTTCTAACTAATTGTACTATAATAAAGATAGTTCCAACTATTACGTGAATACCATGTAATCCTGTTGAACAGAAGAAAGCACTTCCAAATACTGAATCTGATATTGAGAAAGTTGAATTAGCATATTCTAAATATTGTAAGAAAGTGAAAAGAACAGCAAATAAAACAGTTAATTCTAATCCTATTAAAGTATTTTTTCTATTACCATTAATTAATGCATGGTGACCAAAAGTTACAAAAGCACCTGAAGATACTAATAATATTGTATTTAACAATGGTATAGCAAAAGGATTTAAAGGTGTTATTCCTTGAGGTGGCCATACTCCTCCTATTTCTATAGCAGGAGTTAAACTAGAATGGAAGAAAGCCCAAAAAATACTTAAGAAAGCAAAAACTTCACTAACGACAAAAAGTATGAATCCAATTTCTAAACCTTTTTTAACTTGTTTTGTGTGATGTCCTCCTAAAGCAGCTTCATTACCTACATCTCTAAACCAGAAACTCATACCACCTAAAGTTAATATAAATCCTAATTCTAATATAAGATCACCAGAATAGTAACCTTGCATATACATTACAGCTCCAATAGTTAAATTTAATAAAGCAAAACTTAATACTAAAGGCCATGGAGACATTTCTACTAAATGATAAGGGAAAAATTGAAAATTATGTGATTTTATCATAATAAATTAAATTTTGACCAAAATTATAAATTTTAAGAAATAAAATAACATTCTACGAATATTTAACATAATAAATTAATATTATTAAAAAAAATTTATAGTATAAATTTATTACAAATTCAACTTTAATCAAAAATATAAATATATAATTTATATTATGATTATAATTGAAATATGAAATTAAGTATAAATACTTTATAGTATTAATTATTTTAAATGTTATATAAATATAAATATCAAATAATATTTTGTTAAAAACACATCATATTTATGTTTTTAGTAGATTGCTTAAGAATAATATAAATAAATTATATTATATGTTACTTTTAACTTATTAGTTTTTTTAATAAAATATATTTTTAATAAGGAGGGAGTATATTAAAATATAAGTTTATATTGTTATTTTTTTTTTAATTATTCTGTAGCTATATCTATTAAAGTATTTTCAACTAAACCTATTACAGGCACAATTAATATGAACCAAGCAAAATAGAAGAATGTTGATACTTGACCAATAAATACAAAAGGTTCATTAGGATGTTGTGATCCAATCCACATTAAGATGAAGAAATTAAATACAAAGAACCAGAAAGCTACTTTCATAGCAGGTCTAAATTGGCTACCTCTTTGTCTTGATACATCTACAATAGGTAATATTAATAAGATTAATAATGATCCAAACATAGCTAATACTCCTAATAATTTATTAGGTATTGATCTTAATATAGCATAGAATGGTAATAAGTACCATTCTGGAACAATACTTGCTGGAGTACTCATAGGGTTAGCTTCAATATAATTATCACTATGTCCTAATAAATTCGGATAATAGAAAACCAATATTGATAAAGTTAAGAAGAAGAAGAATATTGTGATAAGATCTTTAAACATATAATACGGATGAATTGCATATCTATCACCGTTTGATGATATACCATTAGGATTATTTGATCCATGTGTATGAAGAGCAATTAAGTGAGCTAAAGCTAAAGCTGCTAATAAAAAGGGTAAGATATAGTGTAATGAGAAGAATCTATTTAATGTAGCATTAGATACTGAGAATCCTCCCCAAATTAATTCAACTAAATCTTGACCAAATACCGGAATAGCACTTAATAAGTTAGTAATAACAGTAGCACCCCATAAACTCATTTGACCATAAGGTAATACATAACCTAAGAAAGCAATAGCCATCATTAAGATTAATATAATTACTCCAATTGACCAAACTAATATTCTAGGTGATTTATATGAACCATAATAAATATTTCTACCTATATGTCCATATACAAAAATAAAGAAAAAAGAAGCAACATTAGCATGAGTATATCTGATTAACCACCCATTATTAACATCTCTCATAATATGTTCTACACTATTAAAAGCAAAATCTACATGCGGTTGATAATGCATAGCTAAGAAACATCCTGTTAAAATTTGAATTACTAAACAAGTAGCTAATAATGATCCAAAATTCCATAAATATGAGATATTTGAAGGTTGAGGTGAATCTACTACATAAGAATTCATTAATCTTAATAAAGAATGACTTTTAAGTAATCTCATAATATAATTATAATTATAATAATAAAATTTAATAATTATCTAAATATTAGTAATAATTAAATTAGCAGTTTAAAATCACTGACTAAAATGTAATATTTTTATATTTATAGAATAAATAAGTTTATAGTTAAAATATAATTAGGTATTCACTGTAACAATAATTGTTAGATATAAGCCCAAGAAGATTTGAACTTCTACGATTATCTCATCAAGATAACATTCTACCTTTAAATTATAGGCTTTTATGAAAGCAATAGAATTAAATTAAGTAATTAATACTAATTTATTATTTTTAATAATTTTTATACAACATACAGATATTTAATTAACTTCTTTTAATAAATTTATTAATATTTCTTAATTAAAATTTATATCTTAAAAATTACTTAATTTAAATTAATTATATTTAACATATGCATATAATTGGAGGGATAATTATATAAAAATATATTTATATACTAACATAGTAATTTAATAGTTATATAAATTAAAAAAGATTATCTAAAAATTTAATTTTAATGAATATAGAATCTTTAACATAATTAATAATTATTATATTAGTAAGGTGCTATATCAAATGCTACTAATATACTTGGTACTAATATAATAAAGGCTACAGCTATAGGTAATAAGTTAATCCAACATAAAGAAATTAATTGATCGTATCTTAATCTAGGTAAAGTAGCTCTGAATAATACAAATAAGAAACAGAAAATACAAGTTTTTAAACCTAAAATAATAGACTGTAAATTTATAAATGAACCATTAAATATTAATTCTGGGAAGTTATAACCACCTAAGAAGAATATAGCTGTGATACAACTAAATAAAACAATAGAAGAATATTCAGCTAAGAAAAAAAATACAAAAGGAACTGAAGAATGTTCAGTGAAGAAACCAGCAACTAATTCAGATTCAGCTTCTTGTAAATCAAATGGTGTTCTACTTGTTTCAGCTAAAATTGAGATAAAATAAAATATGAATACTGGCAATAATGGTACTATAAACCATATTGATTGTTGTACTTCAATTATAGTTGAATAATTAAATGATCCTGCTAATAAAATAATAATTAAAATAGCAGAACTTAAAATTAGTTCGTATGATATCATAGCAGCAGTTGATCTTAAAGATCCTAAAAAGGCATATTTTGAATTAGCTGACCATCCTGCAAATAAAATACCATATACTCCTAATGAAGATAAAGCTAATGTATAAAAGATTCCTAATGAAAAATCAAATAAAGTTAAACCTTGCCCAAAAGGTATAATAGCCCAACCTAATAAACTAAAAATTAAAGTAGAAACAGGAGCTAAATAAAATAAAACTTTATTAGATTGACTAGGAATAACAGTTTCTTTCAAGATTAATTTTAAAGCATCCGCAAAAGGTTGCATTATTCCATAATAACCTACTACAGTAGGTCCAACTCTTCTTTGGTGTGCAGCTAATTGTTTTCTTTCTATAATCGTCATAAAAGCTACTGATAATAACATAGGTAATATAACAGTTAATACATCAATTAAATTAATTAATATATTAATAATAGTCATTAAATAATTATTTATCATTAAATTTATTAAATTAAAACATATTCTCATAATCTACCCTTTATTTTATATATTAAAATAATAAGAGAAATTGCAATATAAATATTTATTTTATTAAATACTACAAACAATATGATCCAAAATCATGATTAAATTAAGTTAATATACATAAGTTTATTAAAATTTTTCAATAATTAATAAGTAATCTTAATTACCCTATTATTAGAGTAATTAATAGTTTTCTTATATTAATATTTTTACACTGTGACAATATTTTATCTAATTTAAATTTATAATTTTATTCTCTTTTGGACTCGAACCAAAATTAACACTTTAGAAGAATGATGTTCTAACCATTGAACTAAGAGAATTTTTAAGATTACAGAGTTAAGAAGGAATTGAACCTTTAAATTATTAAACTTTGCAGGTTTACTACAGAACCATCTGTAAACTTAACCCTTAATTAGAATTTGAATAACTCTAATGGTATAATTTTTTATATTAAAATAAATTAACTACTTTTAAATTATATTAATAATTTTCTTTAATATAAAACATATATTTATATTTATATAAAAGTGTAGAGGGAATTATCTTTACATTTTAATTCACCATAAAATTATTCTTAGAACAATTTCTATCTTAATAGGTAAACTATCCCAATGTTTAGAACCAAATTATTAAGAGTCACTAAAGTTTTACAAGATTTTCTTAAAAAAGAAAAGTTCTTTTCAATACGTATTCTAAGTAATTTTTACTTTTATATTATTTAGTTAACTTTTAATTAAATAGACCCTAATTATCTCATTTAAGGATAAATAATTATGTATTAATACAGTATAAATTATTATTTATCTTATACTTTATTTAAAAATAGTTAAAATAAGGTAGAGATAGTTCATTAAGAACCAAATAGATAAATAATATAAATAATATATGCCACAATTAATTCCATTTTATTTTGTAAATCAATTATCTTTTGCTTTATTAGCTATAATTTATTTAATTTTTATAATGTCTAAATCTGTTTTACCTTATTTTACTTTACAACAAGTAATAAGAGTATATATTACAAAATTAGCTAATACTAATAAATAGTTATTTATTATTTAAATAGTTAAGTTAGGCTAATTTAAATAAATTAGATATCATGTGTTAACAAGGAAACAAATTAATATATCTCTCCTCCCCCTTTTTATGTCAAGAATTAATTTATTACAATTGTATTAAATCTTAATTAATTTAATTTTAATTTTTATATATTATCTCGATATAAAAAATTTTTAACAAATTACTATTTAAACTTAAAAGAGTTAAGTAAGTTTAAAAAATTTAAATGGTAGAAGATGAACTGGATTAATCGCTCCCTTTGGGTGGGAGAAGTAGCGTGTTCGAGTCGCGCCTACCATATTTGATAGATAGTTTACTGTAGAGAATATTAATTATGTTAATATATTTATATATACTATTTTATATAATTATATTTTATATGGTGTTATGGCAGAGTGGTTATTGCGGGGTACTGTTAATACCTTATTCAGAGGTTCAATTCCTCTTGACACCTAAGTTTTTAAATTAAATAATAACTAATATTTAAACTAAAAGAAGTGAACATAATAAGATATTTATTAAAAATTAATATAACTTTGCAAACATGTTGAAATTTTGGTAAACAATCTCCTCTTAAGCAGGAGTGGAAGTAATTCCTTAAGAGTTCGAGTCTCTTTGTTTGTACTAATTGTTTCAATGATAGTGTTCATAAAAATATGTATAATTTATATACTTACCATGCGATATAGTGTAAAGGTCTGCACGACAGTCTCATGAACTGTAAGTTTTGGTTCAAACCCAAAATTCGCACAATTTGTTATTTTTTATTATTTTCTTAGGTCTTTTAGTATAATGGTAGTACATTATCCCTTCACGATAATTGTACCAGTTCGAATCTGGTAAAGACTACAAAAGTAAAAAAATTAATTATTCTGAATAAACTTATAAATTGATATAAAAATTTAAAGGTTTATATTTTTTCGTGATTAGAGGAATAGTTATCATTTGGAAAGATAAGGCAATTGCTAATTGTTCTGGGGCAACTCTTGGGTGTTCGAATCGCCTCTATTCCGATTTTTAAATTTTAAAAGAGAATAATTATTTTTAATTTATTAGATTTAATCTTTTAAATAAATTAAATTAAAAAAATCAATATTATATATACATAGATATATAATGTATTTAACATGTTTTCTAATTTTAGAAAATTAAGGGCTTAATTGGTTTGTTTTTATTTTAAAACTAAAAAGAAGTAAATAATTTAAATTTGAATTGGCTATTTTCTACTAATGCTAAAGAGATTGGAACACTTTACTTAATTTTTTCAATATTTGCAGGTATGATTGGAACTGCATTTTCTGTTCTTATTAGAATGGAATTAATGTCTCCAGGAGTACAAATTTTATCAGGAGATCATCAATTATTTAATGTAATTATTAGTGCTCATGCATTCATAATGATTTTCTTTATGGTTATGCCTGGTTTAGTAGGTGGATTTGGTAATTACTTACTACCTGTACAATGTGGAGCTCCAGATATGGCTTTTCCTAGATTAAATAATATTAGTTTCTGGTTATTACCTCCTTCATTAATTTTATTATTATTAAGTTCTTTAGTAGAACAAGGAGCAGGAACAGGATGGACAGTATATCCTCCTTTATCTTCTATTCAAGCACATTCAGGTGGTAGTGTAGATTTAGCTATCTTTAGTTTACACTTAGCTGGGATTTCTTCATTATTAGGTGCAATAAACTTCATAACAACAGTATTAAACATGAGAACTAATGGAATGAGCTTACATAAATTACCTTTATTTGTATGGGCTATATTTGTAACTGCTATTTTATTATTATTATCATTACCAGTATTAGCTGGTGCTATTACTATGTTATTAACAGATAGAAACTTTAATACAAGTTTCTATGATCCAGCAGGAGGTGGTGATCCTGTATTATATCAACATCTTTTCTGGTTC
Source organism: Boletus austroedulis (assembly GCA_038089435.1). NCBI lineage: Eukaryota > Fungi > Basidiomycota > Agaricomycetes > Boletales > Boletaceae > Boletus > Boletus austroedulis. The sequence goes on along the minus strand of JBBPKX010000055.1, from coordinate 21,180 downwards.
TTTGGTCATCCTGAAGTTTATATTTTAATTATACCCGGTTTTGGTATTGTTAGTCACATTGTATCAACTTTCTCAGGTAAACCAATCTTCGGATATTTAGGTATGGTATACGCTATGTTCTCTATTGGAATTTTAGGATTCTTAGTTTGGTCTCACCATATGTTTAGTGTAGGGTTAGATGTTGATACTAGAGCTTACTTTACTGCTGCTACAATGGTTATTGCTGTTCCTACAGGTATTAAAATCTTCTCTTGGTTAGCTACTTTATATGGTGGTAGTTTAAGATTTACTACACCTTTAATCTTTACTTTAGGATTCTTAGCTTTATTCACAATAGGAGGATTAACAGGAATAGTATTATCAAATGCTAGTTTAGATATTGCATTACATGATACCTATTACGTAGTTGCTCACTTCCACTATGTGTTATCAATGGGAGCCGTATTCGCCTTATTTGCAGGATTCTATTATTGGGCTCCTAAAATAATAGGTAGAACATACAATGAATTCTTAGGTCAAGTTCATTTTTGGACATTATTTGTTGGAGTTAATTTAACTTTCTTCCCTCAACATTTCTTAGGTCTAGCTGGAATGCCTAGAAGAATCCCTGATTATCCTGATGCATTTGCTGGATGGAATGCTATCTCTAGTTTTGGATCTTTAATTTCTGTAGTTGCTACTGTATTATTTGGTTATATTATTTATGATATTTTCGTTAATGGAAAAGAAGTAAATAATAATCCATGGGCTGTTCCTGCTTACTTTACATCATTATCACAATACGATGCTGAAGCTGAATCAACTAATACATTAGAATGGTCATTAGCTAGCCCAATACCATTCCATGCATTTAATATGTTACCTGTACAATCTTAATAAATTAATTTAATTAAAAATATAAATCTATTATAGACATTAAGTGTAATACTATTGTCACAATGTTTATATTATATTATTAAGCCCCTCCTTAAAATTCTTTAATTTAAAAGGTAAAATATCTGAACTCTTAATCAGAAAATATCAGTTCGAATCTGATAAGAATTTAAATTAAGGTAAATTATGTCAATTATTTTTATATCATAAAAGAGTATAACCAATGAAAACTTTTAAGTTAATATAGGTAAAGCAGGTGAAAAAGGTTATAACACTTATAAAAATATATAAATAGTATAAAATATACTATATTAATTATTATTAAGTAACTTAATTAATTATTAATATAAAGAGTGTTACTATATTGTATAATAATAATAGTTATTATTTGCTTTTTAAGTTTTATTTTTGTATATTAATTATAAAAGTATAAGTAACTTAATTATTAAATTTTTTCATATAGATTAAGTATTTATTCGAACTAAGCACACAATTAATAAAGATTTTAAAAATTAAAAATGATTTTAAATAACTTAAATAATTTATTTATAAATTCTCCATTAGAACAATTCGAAGTTGTTAGTTTAGCTAGTTATAATTCTCCTTTATTCTTTAATACGTCTTTTACTCTTACTAATTCAGCTTTATTTACAGTATTAGTATTATCTCTTATTTTATTTATACACCAAAATAGTGGTAAAGATAAAACTAATTTAAACTTTAATACAAAAATGAAATTAATACCTAATAAAGAAAGTATCTTATTAGAAAGTTTATTTGCAAGTATTAATACTATAGTAAGAGATCAAATAGGTAAAGAAGCCTATTTACCTTTTATCTATTCTTTATTTTTATTTATATTATGTTCTAATTTAGTTGGTAATATACCTTATACATTTACTATAACAACTTCAATAATAGTATCAATAGGATTATCATTTACTATATTAATAGGTGTTACTATTTTAGGATTATCTATTCACAAAATTCATTTTTTCTCATTCTTTATTCCTTCTGGAACACCTTTAGCTTTAGTTCCTTTATTAGTTTTAATTGAATTAATTAGTTATTTAGCTAGAGCTTTCTCATTAGGTATAAGATTATTTGCTAATATGGTAGCTGGTCACACATTATTAAAAATCTTGTCTACATTCTTATTCAAAATGTTCTCAGGTGGATTAATAATATTTGTATTAACTTTATTACCATTTGCTTTATTTTTAGCTATTACAGGATTAGAATTAGCTGTATCATTTATCCAAGCTTATGTTTTTGTTCTGTTAGTATGTTCTTATATTAAAGATGCAATAGAATTACACTAATCTTTATTTTTATTTATTCCACCTCCCTTTGTTAATTTAAAATAGTATAGTTAGATGAAGATTATTACTATTCTCATATTGTAATTAAAAAAATTCAACATAATCTTTAAATATTATTTCGGCGTTTAAATAAACTGCTTTTTATATTTAAAACTATATCCTAATTCTAATGCTTTATTAATTCAATACTTGTATAAACACCACTCCAATTACCTACTGGAGCTATACTTCTATTCCCACTACTTATAGTTGCTTTATTTCTAGTAAGTAGTAATGGTTTATTTAAAATTTAAAGGACAATTTACATCAACTTCAACAAAACTAAAATTAGTCTTATCTTTAATTATTGTATTAGAATCTCCTTCAATTAATGTAAAATCTACCACAGGCATTGGATTCTTATCCATAATGTAAGAATATAATGAATTAACATCATATCTATAAATATTTTATCGAAAGGTTTATATACATCTACAGACCCTACCATATAGGATCTTCTAATAAATTTATATATTTCACCAGTAATAATAAAAATAAAATATTTCTATTACTCATAAATTTAGTCATCATAATTATTATAAATTCTTTCATTATTAACGAAATTTTAAGGAAATATAGTTTTATTTTCAACATTTAAAGATTTACTTAATTTATCAAGTAAAGATGGTAACATTAATAAAGAATCTCTAAAATGTATACTGCATAAAATTTAAAAGAGAGTTTAGAAGTCTAAAACTGAGATTTAAACTAAATCGTATTCTATTGAATCACTTCACATTTAATAAATATATGATAAATTTAGGAAGGTTCAAGGTATAAATTAATAATTTTAATGATTACTAATTTAATTAAATAAAGTTTAAGTGTAAAATACAAAGTAACTTGTTGGAAATTCTTAGAGAAAATATTAAATTAGAATTAAAAAAAATCTGACACTAAAGTTTGTTAAATATTTCAAAATATAATTCTAATTTTGAAATATAGAAAACCCTTTATTTAACCTGAAATAATTATTAATATTCTAAACAACTATTAATATATTAATATTAGATCAATCAGAAAATTTTTATATTAACAAAAACTGTCTTATAGATATTTATTCTAACTCATTTCTATAAATTTAGTAAAAAAAATATATTTCTTTTTATACTTTAAAACTGAAATAGTTTAACGGGAGAACGTACCCTTCATGATGGTAAAACAAAGGTTCAATTCCTTTTTTCAGTATACAATTATTATAGTAGCATAGAACTGTGATCAGTTCGAGTCTGATTACTCGTATTAAGATTTTAAAGAAATAAAATCTAGGGTCATTTAAAGGTTTATAAAAATTTACATTAGTTTTGAGACTATTATTAAATATAAATTGTTTCTTAAAATAAAATATATATAATATATGTATTATATACCTATGTATATATAACATATAAAACATGTTTTCTAATTTAGAACTAAAAAGAAGTAAATAATTTAAATTTATTTAAAAGTATCGATGACAATATTGTACAACATCAAATAATCAATGAGTATTTTAAAGGGGTTATTAAGGATTACTAGCAAATTTATATAAAAGGAGGCTGCATAGCCAAAAGTCTACATATTGCTTATATAAATATTTATAGAGATATAATTTATTTAATGATAAGAAAACTACGAGATGAGACAATCCTAAGGGAAACCTTTTTATTTTAACTTCCTGAAGTAAAACATTTCATTAAGGAAAGGAAAGGAAATCAACCGAGACTCCGAAAGTAATGGTGAGTGAAATCGGATTAGCCAAAATCTAACATATAATAAAAATTTTATCACTATAACATTAAAGTAAACTTAATAAATGATTTTAACTTATAGCTTGTATAATTAAAATTAAATTAAGTTATAAATATATTGAATTAGTCAAATAAATTTAATTAAATTTAAGTTTAATGATGGAATCTGGCTAATAGAATATTTAATATAATTTTTAAATTATTATAATTAATAATGAAATATTTATTATTTATGAGAAATAAAATGCTTAATGAATATAGATAGATATGATTAATTATAATTAATATAATTAAATACATAGTAATTACGATTACAACAAAGAAGGTGAATTTATTATGAGACCTGTATTTTATACATTAGATTTTATTATTAAAGTACGATGAGAGTAAACTTGTCGGAATATAGGGGAACCATCCTCTAAGGCTAAGTATTTATAAATTTAGCGATAGTGAAAAGTACCGTGAGGGAAAAGTTGAAAAGAGTGTAGAATAATATTATATGTAAAAATAGAAATAAAGATACAAATAATATTAGTTCTTATCGAACATTTTTTGGTTCGAACGAATGTAAATAACACGCAGTGAAATAGATCATGAATTAGTAACTCTATAAGCAGTCAAAGTCACAAAATGAAAATTTGGAACGTGACAATGGCGTACCTTTTGCATAATGGGTCAGCAAGTTAATAGGAGTAGCAAGGTTTAAAGCCTAAGCGAAAGCGACTATAAAAAATTTTATTATAATTAATACTATGGGTTAAGTTACTTCTATTAGACCCGAAGCCAGGTGATCTTTCCAAGAACAGATTAATAAAGGATCGAACGGGTGAATGTTGCATTATTCTCCGAAGATTTTTGGAAAGCGGTGAAATGCCAATCTGACCTGGTGATAGCTGGTTTTCTACGAAACATATTTTAGTATGACATCTATACAATATTTATGGAGGTACAGCACGGTAATTCCATACGAATATTAAATTAAATTTTAATAGGAGTTTAATTTGCGGGGACTTAAAAATCTTACCAATGGAAATAAATCTCGGAATTACATAAATAGATGGTAGATATTCAGACTATTCATGATAAGTTGGATAGTCAAGACGGAAACAGCCGTGAACACTGATTAAGGTCCCGAATGGTTATTAAGTGAAATAAAGGAAGTGACAAATTGAATGCAGTTGAAAAGTGAGCCTGGTAGTCGCTACTTATAATGAACGTGTATCAACGTATCAACCCTTAGATTGTTGCTCCGAAGATTTAACGGGTCTAAAATAATCAACCGATATCGTGTTAATTTTAAAGATAGAAAATTATTATTCTATATTTAAAATCTAGGTAGTAGAACATTCAGATAATTTAAAGAAAATATTCCTCTAGGAAAGGAATACAAACCTAAAATTAACAGTGTTACATTGTTTATATAATAGGAATCTGAAGAGAGAATGCTGACATGAGTAACGTAAAAAGAAAGTTTAAACTTTCTCGCCGAATACGAAAGGGTTATTAGCTAAAGATTAAATCTACTAATGTTAATGCGGTCTCTAAGGTACAAAACCAACGTTTTGACTGATGAGTATAACTTTGAAAGTCCACATGGAGAATAAAATTTTACACATAGAATTTCTTTATAAGAAATTATAAAGATAGAAGATTAACTTTAATAAATTTTAAGAAAATTTATTAGATTTAATATTTGAATTGTTCTTGTATCACATTGATTACACAATTAATGTGATTATAATATTTATTATTAAAATATCATAGAAAATTTTATATTGATTGGGCCAGGAAAAAGATGTTTTGAATAACTTCGAATCTATATTATAATTTAGTCTTATAATTTTATATATTTTATATCAAAAAAGAATATAAATTGTATTAAAATAAATCAAACTAGTCATTTGATTTATTAAATATTTTAATATTATATTTGTATAGGCAAAAATCCTAAATTAGTAGAAGTTAAATTTATTTATATAATTTAGTGAGAGCTAATTTATAAGTAATTTAATGGTTTAGGCTAGTTTATTTAGATATAGATTCTAAGCACAACCGTACCCTAAACCGACACAGGTTCGTAGGTAGAGTATACTAAGGCGTAGAGCTAAAAGTTGTTAAGGAACTCGGCAAATTATCCTCATAAGTTCGACAAGAAGAGGAACCATGAATTTTAGTAAGTTAATAACTCCTATTAATTTATTTATATGGTGGCACAAAATCGGAAGCCCCGACTGTTTACTAAAAACACAACTATCTGCAATTATGAAAATAATAGTATAGGTAGTGAGATTTGCCCAATGCCATTTTAATAAGTAATAATAATAGGTAACTGTTTCTTTATAAAAAATTGGTTAATAGCGGTCTTAACTATGAGGATCCTAAGGTAGCAAAATAAATTGGCCATTAAATGTGGTCCGGTATCAATAATTTAACGATGGCTTCACTGTCTCTACAACTTGCTCAGTGAAATTGAATTACCCGTGCAGATGCGGGTTACCTCAAAGAGGACGGGAAGACCCCATGCAGCTTTACTGTAGCTAGTTATCATATAAAAAGTTCTATAACCTCGGTTATACAGATAATAGGGAGTCGATTAGACATCTATGGAAAACCTTAGGTCTGAGGTGGAACTGGTATTTATCTTCTTATTTAGAAAATTTAAGAGGAAATAGCTGACTAGTTGGCAGTTTGACTGGGGCGGTCGTCTTTAATAGAGTAGCAAAGTACATCCAAATAGATTAAAATATTAGATAATATTATTCATTTAATAAATGAATAATATACTGACAAATAAATTTATATTGTTAATTATTATTTTAATAATTACTAAAAAAATCATTTATTATAATTCATTTATAAGGTATGCTAGACATTAAATGGAGGTTAATGAACCATGAAAGGTTCTGTAGGGTGCAATGACGGTAAGCATGCTTAACTGAAAGACTTAATAGTCGAACAGATACGTAAGTAGGGCATAGTGACCCCTTGCTATATTATGGAATAGACAGGGATCAATTGATAAAAGTTACGCTGGGGATAACAGCCTAATAGCCAGCGAGAGTACACATTGTCCTGGCTGTTTGGGACCTCGATGTCGACTTAATTTATCCTCCAGGGGCAAAACCTTGGAAGGGTTCGGCTGTTCGCCGATTAAAAAATTACATGAGTTGGGTTTAATACGACGTGAGTCAGTATGGTCCCTATCCTTTTGAGGAACAAATAGTAAAAAGGGGTAGACCTTCTAGTACGAAAGGACCAATAGGCTGTGTTTCTCTAGTGTACCAATTGTAATATTAAATAATTTGTAAAAGAAGTTAACCAATTAACTTAACCAAATTATAAAACTTTGCATAGTTGGGTAGCCACAAACATATTAGATAATTACTGAAAGTATATCAAGTTCGAATCTATCCCCTAGATACTATCAATGAATTTTCTCTTTGATAACTATCACGAATGGTTACTAATTACTTTCCTAATTATAATCATTTCTTGTAATCGGTATAAAATACATATACTACAATTTTATACTATAGTTATTCTATATTGGTAGATAGTATTTAAATATATATGTATATTACGTATATTTAACAATATAAATTACAAATATTGTAATAATACACAAAGAGATTAAAAATTCATAAATAAAGAAATAGATCATTTCTTAAATAGGATGCAAATGAATTGATTGTAAAATCGTAAGTTTAGCATTACTAATTTTTAAAATAGACTTGATGTTTTAGGTTGTCAAAAAGAAATTAACTAAAAATATAATAATATTTGTAAAAAGTAAATATATATTATATATACTTTTTAAACTATTTTACGATAGTTATTATATATTAATATGAATATTATTCATATTAAAAGGAAAAATTATTCTTCGATTTTATTAAAAATATTTTATAAAACATATAATAAATTAATTTTAATAAAAGAATTGATTAAGATAAATCTTAGTATACCTATATTATATATTTATTTTTATTAAATATAATATATTATAATAAAATTTTAATTATTTTAAGGTATAAAACTCAGCGTTTAAAATTTTTTAAATGAAACTGTAGAATAAAACTAAGACTGATTAATATTAAAAAATTTTTAAAATATAAAAATGTTACAAAATATATCAATTTTAAATACTTTATATAATGATGCTCCTCAACCTTGGCAATTAGGATTCCAAGATTCTGCTTCACCAGCCTTTACAGGTATTATTGATCTACATAATTCTATTTTCTTTTATTTAATTGTTATTTGTGTAGGAGTTTTCTGGGCTTTAGCTTCTATAATGTACTTCTATAGCTACAACAAATCTCCTATTGTTCATAAATATCTTAACCATGGAACTTTAATAGAATTAATCTGGACTATAACACCAGCTTTACTTTTAACAATAATAGCCTTTCCTAGTTTTAGATTATTATATTTATTAGATGAAGTAACTTCACCAACTATAACAATTAAAGTGGTAGGTCATCAATGGTACTGGTCTTATGAATATAGTGATTATGTAACAGAAAGTGGACAATCTATTGAATTCGATTCATATATGATTCCTGAATCAGATTTAGAATTAGGTCAATTTAGATTATTAGATGTAGATAATAAAATGATTGTTCCTGTAGATTGCCACATAAGATTAATTGTTACAGGTGCAGATGTAATCCATAGTTTTGCTGTACCATCATTAGGAATAAAAATTGATGCTACACCAGGTAGATTAAATCAATGTTCTATATTAGCTGAAAGAACAGGTACTTTCTATGGTCAATGTTCAGAAATATGTGGAACATGGCATGGATTTATGCCTATAGCTGTAGAAGCAGTTTCAGTACAAGATTACTTAGCTTGGGTAGATTCAATGTAATAATGAGAATTAATTTATTAAATTTTTAATTTTTAATAGGATAATAATTTGCTCCCCTCCTATTATTTAATTAAAGTCTTATACAGACTAATTTAATATATATTAAGTATATAACACAAATTACATTAGAAGGTGTATACGCATATAACATAAAAAATATAATTTATTTTATATTACACAAATTAAAACTTTATAATTATTTTTAATATAAAAGAGATTTATATATATATTATAGTTTCAAGTTTTAAATTATTTAAGGGGAAATCTGATAATTGGTAATCAACTGTACTTGCACTACTGTAATGATAGTTCGAGTCTATCTTTCTCCAATTCATAAATATTTATATTTTATTAAAATTGATTAATAATAAAATATAAAAATATTTATAAGCTTCGGTTGCTTAAGGGTTAAAGCGTTCGACTGAAGATCGAAAGACAGTGGTTCGACTCCATTCCGAGGCATTTTTACTTTAATTATATTTATATAAGCCTGAATAGTTTAATTGGTAAAATTACTTACTTGTAATAAGTCGTTGGCGGTTCAAGTCCACCTTTAGGCATATTAACACTTTATAAAAGAGTATATAAACTAATTAATAAATTAAAATTAAATATAATTAATGTTTGTTTATGAGTTATAGTATAATTGGCAAAACGTCTTCTTTTGGCGAAGAATTTCCTCGTTCGAATCGGGGTAACTCAAGATAGAGTTATATTCTGATATTTTGATATTTATATCTAGTTAATAAGTTTTATTATATTTATTAATCTTAATTTGGTGTAATTTCATATTATATATCTTCCTTAAGTTGATGGTATTCATACAAGTTGGAAGTATAACTCAAAAGGTAGAGTGTTTCACTTTTAATGAAACGGTTAAGAGTTCGAATCTCTTTACTTCCTTTAGGGTAATAATTACTATTTGTATTAATGTACTGTTTAGATTAGTAGTTTACTTTATAATTTATTAAAGAGCATAGTATAATTGGTAATATGGTGATCTCCAAAATCGTTGTTAGGTGTTCGAGTCGCCTTGCTCTTGAAAATTAATTTATATTTTATTAAAAAAGGGGTCCTTAGCTTAATTGGTAGAGTTTCTAATTGTCACTTAGTGGGATACCAGTTCGAATCTGGTAGGACTCGTAATTATCTTATATTATTTTTTGTTTTTGTTTTTGTTTTTAATTAAAAAGATAATGATTATAATACCTGTTATATAACTAAAGTAACAGGATTTTAATTATTTTTATTAAGTTTATATTGAAAAATTTGCAAATAACATAATATTTAGTATTGATAATATTATTAAGGTTATAAAGATTATAGTTATATCTAATATTAAATAATATATCTGAAATTTTTTTTAATTGGATAAATTTATGTATTTTAGGATATTTTTCTTTAATGTTAAATCTTTCAATTAATAAATCTCCGAAATATAAACTTATTAAGGAAATTAAAGATAAGGAAATAAATATGAAACCGCTTAAATGAGCTAAAGCAAAACTTTGAAAATAATTTAAATTACTATAATATAATTGTAATTGTTTAAAATTTTCTAAACCAATTAAATTAATATTTAATGAATCATCAATTTTATTAATTATTTCAACTAGATCATTATTAATTTATTTTATAGAATTATTTATTTCAGTTACAGAGGTATTTTCATATAAATTGTTTTCAATAATTTTATTAATTTTATTAGTTAATATCTCTAATTTATTAATTTCAAGATTCTGATTAAAATTATTTCTAGTTACTAAATTATTAACTTGAGATGTTAAATCAAAGCTTCTTTTTCTACTATTAATTCATCTCTTAAACTTTAAATGGTTATTTGTGTAGGAAGGCCTCATTAAGAATTTCTTGTTTCGAGCTAATCTCTCTTAATAAGGAATAAATACCGAATTTAAGTGTTAAAAATTAAATTTAATTTATTTTTTTTTTTTAATTTAATTAAGGTATGTTGCTTACTATAACGATTTCTATCATACTTAAACTGATATCCTCTCGAATGACAGACGAGTATTTTACCTTTAAATTAAGAAACCTAATTTAATTGGGAGGGGAGATTATATTTCTAAATAAATTTTACCATCTTTAATAAAATATTCTCCTTTATATTCGATAATGTTATCTTTCATAATTAAAGGGAAAGTATTTATTAATCTTATATCATCAGGAGAGTTATATTTATATACTAAAGATCTTTTATTTATTGAAATATCTAAATTATAAGGTCTTTTTTCTATAAAAATTTTAGATTCTGATAAATCTTTATACCATTTCATTGTTTGAATTTGTATAGGTTTTCTATTATATTCTAATAATGATTTGATTTTATCTTCATCTATCATAGATCTATAACCTTTTTGTAATCTTCTAATTTTTGTTTTATTACTGAAATCTATTTTTATTATCAATGATTCCCACATAAATTTTAGGCCCTAAAAAATAAAATCTTTCATATGGAATAAATTCTTCATTAATTTTAGGATTTTCAATTTTAAGAGAACCTAATTTTAATGGATCTACAAATTTACTTTCGAAATTTAATTTATCTTCAAGAGATTTAAAACTTATATATAAACTATCTATATCAGTATAATGTAAATCATAAGAGGGGTTATTTTTATAATTAGCCTTAATTATTCTTGAATATGCAGTAACTGAAGATGCTATTACTACTGAAATATCTAATTCTAAATTTTTTTGGTAATAATATGAATTATAATTTTTAGGTAAATATTGGATTAATAATTTATTATCTAATTCAATAATATCATCTAATTCAACTTTTTCAAAAAGATTATCTAATAAAGTTTCATCTTTATCAATTACCGCAGTATTATTTAAATATTGATTCATACCAAATCTACCATATAAACTATTCATTAAGTTTTTAGAAATTAATCTCCACATTTTATCTTTATTTTTATCAACATTCATTTTATTTCATATAAATCATTTACATAATCATTAAAGATTTATGCTTCTTAAAATAAATATCCGGATATTTATTTTTAATTTTATAACCTATTTTCAGAGCTTCTAAGATTTCTTCAGTATAAAACCAACCTGTAAATGTTCCAACAGGTGAAAATGTTCTTAAATTATTTTTGCTTATATCTTTTCTAATTTGTAATATAGGATGTAAGATTTCTTTAGAACAATCAACTTCCACTTCTAAGAAACCAAATAATTTTCTATCTAAAAATAGTTTCAATTTTATTTATTGATAAATTACCTACATTACTAAATGATATAAATTTGCCAACAGGATATTTAAAGTTTTTCATAGCAGTTGGATATAATGAATTAACATCATAACACCAAATATTTTCTCCATAAGGAATGTACATATCTGTTGCACCACCTGTATAAGATTGTTTAATCTCTCTATAAGGTATTACAGTTATGATAGGTATAGTATCTTTAGGCATATATCTAGCTTTATAAATTTTAAAACATAATGCAGGGAATGTAGGAGTTGTATGGATATCAATACCCCATCTATCATAAATTATATTACCAAATTTTAATAAAATTTGATGTAAGGCTATACAATCAATATCTACATATTTTAAAGTTTAAATTTTCAATGACCATACTTTTCCTTGGAACATTTCAACATATTTATTATAATCTGGTACAATATTAGATATAAAATCAGCATCAAATGTTTCACTTTCGAATAATTTTCTAGGAAATATTTCTTTAGGAGTATCAATTTTAAATGATTTATAAAGATTATTTAAAGAACCTGGCAATAATAATAAACTATTTTTGAGATTAAATAATATTTTATCGAAAGATATTTTATCTTGTATAAATTTATCTTCTCTTAACATAATTTCTGAATTAACACCTTCTATATTTAATAAAGGTTTTAATATAAAGTTAATATCAAATCCAGATAAATTATGGATATAAATATCAGTATTTTTAAGATTTAATTTAAATAAATCTTTCCAAAATTTATTCATCATTTCTTCCCAATTATTATAATCAGTTACATAATAATTTTTAGAGTTTAATCCATTATAATATGCAACAGAATAAGGTTCGAAATATATTTTTCCTTTAGCATCAACTTTAGTTAATGTTTCAATATCTGCTGTATAAATATTTTCATTAAAACATTTATCTAATTTAGCTTTAGATATAAATTTAGGATTATATTCTTTAGTTTGTAAGATTACTTTACCATCTTTACTGTAATAAGCTAAATTATTAACAGTTCTTTTGAATAGATTATTATCTAAATCTATGAAAGAATCAACTAAAGTATTAATTAATTTATCATCTTTATAAACTTTAATAGATTGGGTATCTTCTTTTCTATCGAATTCAAATTTTTAATTTTTTATTATTTTTTAATCTAAAACAAAAATTTAAACTGTTATTTATGTATTGAATATCTCAAAAATCTATAGAGTTTGTAGATAAAGGATAATTAATATTTCTAATTTTAACTGTTCTATAAATTTTTCCTTTTTTAATTTCTAAGGCTTTTTTTAGTTATAGTTTCAGAAATATTAGCTTTAGATTTATATCTCATAATAAACTTTATTATCATATTATCTTCCTCTAAAGATAGATAATCAATATAAATATTGTGAAGATTATATTTAATAATTTCTTTAAAGCTATTTAAACATTCAGGAGTATTTATTAATATTTCAGTTTTATTCATTGTTCTAGCTGAGGTATCACTCATTTGAATTAAAAATCTTGCAATTACTCTATCATCAGGATTTAATTTACTAACAATATCTAACCAGAATTTATCAATAAATTGTAAATAATTAGCTTCTTTAATAAAAGCTTCTTTTTCTAATTTATAAAAATAATCTAACATAAATTTACCTCTTGAAGTAGTTTTAAGAATTTGTCTATTAATATCTTTAATTTTATTAGATATAATATTCTCATATTTAGATTCAATTGATTTATGTTTTAATTCTAAAATTTCATTTAATTGTGATTTTAATCTATTTAATTTATTAAAACATCTAATTTAGTTCTTATATTTTTAGTTTTATCTAATTTAATTTCTAAAATTTTAATTAAGGTTTTTAATTGTAATATTTTAATGTTATTCATTATTAATCATTTTTTTAACGCATGGAATTAAACCACTAAACGCAAGGAATTTATACCTCTAAAAAAAAAAGAGATTAAACTATAAAACACTTATTTTAATTTGATATTTAGATATTTCTACTGTAAAATTTTTTCTTTTGAAATAGTTCAATTTATTATAAAGATAATTATAATATTTATATCTGGAAACATCTTTTCTATCTTTTTAAAAAATAAGGTTTTAATAAATACCAGACTTAATTACCTTTAAACTAAATAATATGATAATGTTTTTAAATATAAGTTCTATTTAGCTAGAAGATAAAATCTAAATAGTCTTTATCAATAATATGAAAATAAGAAATACGAGTAATCAGACTCGAACTGATCACATCTACTTGGAAGGTAGAGGTTATACCAACTTAACTATACTCGTTAAATTAATAATCTGACTCTTTATTTATTGTTAGCTAAAATAAGAAATAATTTTTTAATTTTGGAGGGATATAAATATAAATTAACTAATAAAATATTTAATTAATATTTAATTATGAGTATAATAATAAGAAAGCAATCATTAATGAGAATAATCCTGTAGCTTCGGCTAAGGCGAATCCTAAAATTGCGTAACCAAATAATTGTCCTCTTAATTGAGGGTTTCTAGCAGTAGAAGCGATTAATGAAGCAAAGATTTGTCCGATACCTAATCCGGCACCAATTAAACCTGAGCAAGCTAATCCTGCACCGATGAATTTTGCTGCGGCTAACATATGTATTATAAATATATAACTAAAGATAGTGTCTGACGTATATTATAATTTAAATAATATTACTCTTTTAATTAGTATAAATTAAGCTTAACAGGAAATAAACCTTCATTTAAACAGGAAAACTCTAAAATTAAAATTTTTTTAATAGCCCTTCTACTTAAAATTTATAAGGGTAGGATCGGAGACTCGAACTCTGAACATCGTCGCCACAAGACGTCATTTTACCAATTAAACTAATCCTACCTCTTTTATTGATAAAAATTGGAAATATAACTTAACATCTTATTGGATTTGAACCAGTAACTTTTTTTTGTGGACAAATGCTTTATACATTAAGCTAAGGAAGTTATTAACTATAAATATAGACCGTTATTTAAAGATTAAATAAATTAAGGGTTAAATTCTAACTAATCAGACTCGAACTGATTCCATTTATAATTATTGTTTACGGAAAATAGAATGAGCCTTTTCGCTAATTAAATATTTACCCTAGATAATTACCTTTAAGAAAATATGTTATATTAAGGTAAATAATTGAAATTACAAGTAAAGAGACTCGAACTCTTAAGTGCTATAAGCATAAATGCCTAAGATTTACCCGGTTACCTTAAATTACGGCATACTTGTTAAGTAAATTATATAATAATATATAATATATGAAAATTAAATTAAAATAATTACAATTGTAAATACTTTTTTTTTAATAAAATTATCTAATACTAGTATAGGAAGTAGAGTAATCGAAACTCTGTCTGTAAAGTGTAAATTTACTGCTATACCACTCAGCTAACCTCCTAATATAAAGATAATTTTATTACTATTATTATAATAATATATAGAATAAATTTAGATATAAATATATATTTTTTAAAGTTAATAATTTAATATTTATATATTCATACCGTTAAATTAAAAATTGGAGGGGTTATAAACTTCTTTTTCGTTTTATTTTTCAGCAGCACCTTCCAGTACGGCTACCTTGCTATGACTTTTGAGATGTTACTCAATTTAATTCGTTGGGTTCAGTCTTTTCTTAACAATCCTGTTTATAAATTAGACCAGAGTATATATGTTACTACATATTCAAATAGTTAATAAGCATGTACTATTTTCCAATAAAGGGTAATCTAATCTTAAACTAATATTCATATAAATGATCATTTATACTTTCTATTTTTTTTTCGAATTGAAAATAAGAAAATAAGAACAATGCACATCTTCCTTAAAATCAAGCTCCTTCCCAGCGACAGACGGTTAGTTCATCCTGAATGCTTAATTCACCGTTGCGTAATGATCAACGATTACTCGAAATTCCTTTTTCATGTCACCGAGTTTCAGATGACAATTCAACTAATTTAATAGTTAACTTTCTTTAATGATTAGCTCCTCCTTAATCCTTGAATTATTATTATAAAAATATAATAATAAGTTATTTAGGAACAGAATTGCATCACTTTGTAAAAGTTTTTGTGGCACGTCTATAGCCCAGTTCATGAGGGCCATAATGACTTGTCTTAGCCCCAACTAGCATCTTATCAACACTATTATGTATTATGTATAAATTAATACTAGGGATTTCGTCCGTTTACGGATTTAACCAAACTTCTCACGACACGGACTGACGACAGCCATGCAACACCTGTAATCTTACAATAATTTATTAATTTATAAAACATGGAAAATTGCTTTTCAAATATTTTATTCAATTTAAGTAAACATTAATAAGAATATACAAGAACTGGTAAGATTTTACGCGGATTATCGTATTAAATAACATGCTTCACTTCGTTTGCTTCAAGACCGACTAATTTTTTTGTTTTCAACTTTGCAGTCTTACTAACAAGGCGGAATGGTCATCGTGTTAACCTCGTTACTAATATTTAATATATATTTTTTTTAATAACTACCATTCATCGTTGACTGAGAGAGATAATTAGGTATCTAATCTAAGTTTCTTAGTCTCCCCTTCGTTTCTGAGCGTCAATCTTAAGTAGATAAATAGCTTTAACCTTTAGTACTCCACATTATTATAAGTTGTCAGTCCCAATTAATTATGTTGTTTAGCTTACCCTCTTTTAGATTCTAGCTTTAATTAATATATATTTAAGCCGCCTACACACCCTTTACGCCTGATTATGACGATTAACGTTTGCGTCTAAGGTCTTACCGAGTCTTCTGGCACCAAATTTAGACGACACTAATAGTAAGATAATATCATTATTTTCTCTTACCTTATCTTAAGATTAAATTAAGATTTCAGTTAGCTAGTTCACTCTTGCGAGCATTGACTAATATTCTTGACTGCAGGTAATTTATATTACTTGGAGTATTTTCACTTCCAATGTGGCCATATGTTCTGTCAAACTTGGCTTTTGATCGTAGACTTGGTAGGCCGTTACCACTACCAACTATCATAATCAAAGTAAATAGAATCATAAAGCAGAAAAATTCCTTTTTTAATAAAATAAAATTATTTTTACCTTAATCGTTTATCCCTAATACATTCTTTAAAATTATTAATATGCTTAATCAGTCAAATAAGAAATAATTATATAAAAAAACATATTAGTAATAATTGTATTATTTTAATTCATTAAAATATTTAATGTTTGATTAATACAATACGAAAATACTCATAAAATTTTTAAGAATATTCTTTATTTTCTTTTCCGATTAATTATCTCCTATTTATGAAGACTTATATGGTATCTTATTTACTATACTCACCTCTACACCTTATTTCTTAAAGTAAACAAATTTACTATCAGAAATAACGATTTGCATGTCTTAAAACTACTGAATAACGTTCAATCGGAACCAAAATTAAATTCTTACTAAATTTGAACAATTAAATATTAATTGTCTTATTATATATGGTTTAACAATATTTTATATCTCTTTTAAATTAAATATGAATAATTTCATTTTAATAAATTAATTATAAGTTTTATTATGTTTATAATACGGGCACTGTCGGATTTGAACCGACGACTCTTTTGGAGTACTCGTTTTCAAGACGAGCGCCATAAACCAGACTCGACCAAGTACCCTAGTTAAACTTTAAGACCGAAGGGAATTGAACCCTTATAATATCCATTATGAGCGAACTGCATTAACCAATTATGCTACAGTCTTTCTTTAGATTTGAAATTTTTATTATACATAGGAGTAATAAAATACTATTTAAATTATTTCTTAAAATAAATTATTAATAATTGAAGAGTTTAGGAATCGAACCTAATGTGGTCTGAGACCAATTCTTTTACAGAGAACCACCATTACCAATCGGATCACCTCTCCTTCAAAATAATTATATAAACTTCTTTTAAGTTAGGTTTATAATATAATTATTTTATATTCTTTGATTTAAGGAGGGGTAATTTGTTTATAATTTGTAAATAATTATTCATGAGTATTAGTTAAAGATATAGCTCCAGATCCTATTTCTAACACAAACCCAATAGTTAATACTAGGAAAAAGATTAAACCAATTACAAAACCATAAGTACTTACTTGATACAAAGTAACAGCTAAAGGAAATAACAATAAAATTTCTAAATCAAAAACTAAGAATAACATAGCCACAATATAAAAATGAATTTGGAAAGTTGATCTAGTCTGTCCTTCAATAGCTAAGAAACCACATTCATAAGCAGAGGCTTTAGCTTCATAAGCATTTTTAGGTGCTAAAAAAAGATTTAAAGCTAATAAAACAACAGCTAAAATAGGTACAAGTATAAATAAAGTCATTATATTATTCATGATATATTATATTTAATCAAATAGTAATATTGATAGTAACTGAACACTATTTAAAATTATTGTAGGTTTAATTAAGAATAATAATATACCTAATGTTAAACTAGATATTAAGAAACTATGGAAATTATTTAATACTAATTCATTACTTTCTGTAGTATATGATTCCGCATTTGTTTCTTCTGTATGTAACACTCTTATTATTTTTATGTAATATGATGCACTTATTACACTAGTTAATATAGCTACAATAGCCATTAAATAATATTGACTATCAATAGCAGAATATAATACGTAATATTTAGAAAAGAAACCAATTAAAGGAGGAACACCAGCCATTGAGAATAAACATATAGTTAAACTTAAACTTAAAATAGGGTTATGGAAGAATTGACCTTTTAATTGAGATATAAAATTAATATCCGAATTAATTAAGTTATTTTTAATTAAATTATTTTTATTAATAACATAACCAAATGCTAATAAGATTAAGAATACATTTAAATTTGTTAAACTATATTGAATTATATAGAAATATAAAGCTTCTATTGAACTTGCTGAATTTATAGCTAAAGCAATTAAAATAAATCCAACATGAGAAATAGTACTATAAGCTAATAGTCTTTTTATTCTAATTTGTGATAATCCAACAACTGTTCCTATTATTAAAGATAATAATGCACTTAATAATAATAAATGTTTAATTTCTACTATTTTATAGTTAGCCAGATTTAAGAAAGATATTGGAAATAAATTTATATTTTCTAATGCTAATACAGAAGTTGATAAATTTAATCCATTTATTATTTCAAATAGTAAGAAAATTATAGCTATTTTAGGCATAATGGTTAACCAAATAGTAACTATAGTTGGACTATTATCATAAACATCAGGAGCCCAATTATGTAATGGTGCAGCTGCTATTTTAAATAATAAACCTAAAAAAATAAATATAATTCCTAATGTTATACCTAATGAAACAGAATCATGGAATGTAAAAGCATGTAAAACAGAACTTAAACTATATAAAGATTCAAAATTAGTAATTCCTGAGTATGAGTAAATTAAAGCAACTCCTAATAGTATCACACAAGATGATAATCCACCTAATAAGAAATATTTTAATCCTGCTGCAGTAGCTGATTCAGAATCTCTATATAAAGTGGCTAAAATATATACTCCAAAAGATTGTAATTCTAAACTTAAATACATTGAGATAAAATCTGATGATGATAATAATAATGAAGATCCTAAACTACTAAATATAACAATTAAAGAATATTCAGTTGCTGGATTATTTGCAAAAGTTAATTTATCTAATTCTAAATTAAAATTAAAATTAGAATTATTTTTGTAACTATTTTTCAATAGATGTTTATTAAATATAGGCCAAGCTGTTAAAATTAAAGCACCTATAATATAGATAAAAATATCTATTAATTGTGATGTAACAGTTACATGAAATAAACCACTATATATACCTAAACCTGATTCAATAGATTGAATATATAAGGTATTGAATGATAAACCTGCGGCATAAATAAATATAATAGTAGTTAATCTAATAAATAAATTAGGAGACAAATTCATTCTGATAGAAGGAATGGCAATAGCCACAATTAATATTAATAAACTAATAAAAATCATTAAAACTTAAATACCCTTATATAATATATATTAAAGTAATTATTTAAAATTATATTAATATATATTTTATATAATTATCTTATACTTTTAAGTACAAATATGTATAACATTAATACAATAATTTATAATATCTTATTACTTAGAATATTAATTAATTTCTATAAATTAAAAAAAAAAAGTAATTAAAAATAGGAGGGGATATTAATTAATTAATTTGTGTTATTAATGGGAAATTTTCTACTAAATTATCCAATTTTTAATTACTAATTAAATTAAGGCTATAATGATATTCTTAAATATTTATTATTATAATATTAGAATCTAGATTTTCTTGAGATAAAAATAGTAGCTACCATTGCTAATAATAATAATATACTACAGATTAATAATAAAGCTGCACCATATGTATATAAATTATGTCCTATAGCTTCAATATGTAAAAAATTAGTGATAGTTATATCTGCAATAGAAGGGTTAAATGTTGTTAATACATTAACTAAAGATGAATTACTAACTGTTAAAAATAAACTATTTATCATATTAGTTAAATCAAAGAACATAGAGATAATAGAAACATTATTAATTTGGAAAGGTAATATAGTGAATATTATATATATAAATAAAGAACCTATAGCTAATGCTAATGGGAAATTTTGTGTATATTGAGATCCTGTTTCTAAAATATCTGTTAATTTTATATTAATCATCATTATTACAAATAAGAATAATACAGTAATAGCACCAACATATAATAAAATATATGAGATACCAATAAATTCCACACCTAATAAAATTAAATAACCAGCAATATTAAAGAAAACTGAAATTAAAAATATAACAGCTAATACAGGATTAGTAGAAGTTATAACTAATAAACTAGATAAAATTGCTCCAAAAGCTAAAATGTTTAATAATAAATTTTTCATTATGTAAAATAAAAATTTTTATGCCTACGGTTTTCCGTTCGTAATATTATTGTATTACAACTAAAGGCTGAATTCATTAAATATTAGTAGTTTATATTAATACTTAAGTAGGTTTTACCTAGAATTTGTGACCTAAATTTAATAAAAAAAAAA
>JBBPKX010000054.1:0-34787 GCA_038089435.1 Boletus austroedulis | reverse complement strand
GGTCTCTGTTAATCCGTTCCGTCTGCCTGTCTGTCTGCGGGTGAAAAGCGGTGGATAATTTCGGCTTTATTCCTAATCTCTGGCATAGGTCCGTCATTACTTGTGATGCAAACTGCGGTCCTCAATCTGATGTTATGGTCCGCGGCAAGCTGTGTGTCTTCCAGACATAGTCTAGGTAGAGTCGGGCCGTTTGTAATGCCGTGGTAGTTTTCTTACAAGGGATGAACTCTACTTCTTTTGAGAATCGATCGACGACTACCAAGATGGCATCTAGCCCTTGGCTTGTCGGCAGATCTGTTATGAAGTCGGTGGAGATATCTTCCCATGGTTTTTCCAGTATCGGGAGTGGCAATAGCTTTCCTGCTGGTGGGGCATTGGCTCCTTTATGTCTAGCGCATAAGTTGCATTGAGCGACGTACTCTTTTACTTTCTTCGGCAATCCTGGCCATGTGTAGCTGTGGCATATTAGCTCCAGGGTTTTCTCTCCTCCTGGATGTCCTGCTATGGGCATGTCATGATGTAACCATAGTATCTCCATTTGGAGTTCTTCGTCATCCAGTACGAAGATTTTTCCATCTTTGTCCACTAGCAAATCTTCTTGCTCCATATGGACTTCATATTGCTTTTCAAGATTCTGGACTTCAGATTCTTTTAGTCTATGTACGAGGTTTTTGATTCGTTGGATTACTTCATCGTCATCTGTTCTCAACTGGACTGTGCGGATCTTTTCTTGGGGTATCACAGTTATTGCTTTATTATCGTCGTCTTTTCCGTCTGAGTGATCCTCCCTTCTAGAGAGTGCATCGGGTTTTCCCATTTGAGTTCCCGCTTTATGAACCCATTTGAAGCGAAACCAAGATAGGTATTGCGCCCATCTGGCTTGCCTCCTATTGAGGTCCTGCCTTTTCATGAACCATTGAAGATTTGCGTGGTCATTCCAAATCTCGAACTCCTCTCGAGCTCCTTCCAGGTAGTGACGCCACTGCTCTAAACTTCATATCACTGAGAGCATTTCTTTATCTGCTATAGGGTAGTTTCTTTCTTCTGGCATCATCGAATGCAAAGAATAGGCGACTGGGTGCCATTTCCCTTCCTTTTCTATGGATAACACTGTGCCCGTTGCGAAGTCCGATGCGTCCGTTTCCAGACGGAATCGTTTATCTATGTCGGGGTATGCGAGGATAGGGGCAGTGGTGAATCTTTCTTTTAGATCATTGAAGGCCTTCTGCTGGCGCTCCGTCCATTTGAATACGATGTCCTTCTTTGTCAGGTCATTAAGCGGTCATGCAACCTGTGCATATCTGTCTATGAACCTTCGGTAGAAGTTGGCTAATCCAAGGAAGCTTCGGACGTTCTTTACTTTGGTAGGGGTTGGCCATTCCCTGATGGCTTTAACCTTTTCTTCGTCCATCTGGATTCCTTCTGAGGTGACGATCATCCCTAGGAACTCCACTTGCTTTACTCGGAAGTAGCATTTTTCTGGTTTGATAAAGAGGTCGTTCTTGGCGAGTCGCACGAGAACCTTGAGTACGATTCGATTGTGCTCCTTTTGGTTGTCGGTTTTAGTGAAGATCATGATGTCATCGATGTAGACAACACAAACATGCTCCATGTCCACGAATAGTTCATTCATCATTGTTTGAAAAGTTGCAGGGGAGTTACATAGTCCAAAGTACATCACTAGAGGTTCAAACGATCCTCTGTGACAGACGAAGGCGGCTTTCCATTCGTCTCCTTCTTTGATTCGTATATTATTATATCCCCATTGGAGGTCCATCTTTGTAAAGAGTTTGGCTCCGGCTAGTTTATCGACGAGTTGGGATATGAGGGGCAAAGGATAGTTGTTTTTAATGGTGAATTTGTTCAGGTATCAGTAATCCTGTACCATCCGTTTTCTTCCATCCTTCTTTGGTACAAAGAATACGGGCGAAGTTTGTGGCGACTTGGAGGGTCATATATACCCTTTTGAGAGCTGGTTGTCTATGAAGTCGCTGACTTCTTTCTGCTGCATGGGATCTAGGGGTATTAGTCTTCCCTTCTTGGGTATGAAGTCTGGCCTCAGATCTATAGCGTGATCCCAAGGTTTCCTAATCGGCATTCGTTCTGATTCTTTCTTCGAGAATACGTGGAGGTACTTGTGGTATTCCTTCGGCACTAATTCCTCTGGTGACTTATTCTTGTCCATCAACTCTGCGAGTCTCTTGTCCACTTGTTGTCCTTTACGCATTTCCGCTGCGATTTGCGCATTGGATCTTTCAATCTGGTTTAGTTGGTGTAAGAATGGGTTTCTGCATTCGGTCGGGCATCTCGTCATCCGTACCATTTGCTTCTCCCAGTCTATTTCTGGGTTATGATGCTTTAGCCACGTGAAACCAAGGATTACTTTATTCTTTCCAAGATTAGCGATCTCGGCTTTCATCTCCTCTTAGTGTCCATCGTACTCCATTACTATGTGGGCATAGTACTTTAGTGTTCCAGCGCTGTTCCTTGTGCCATCTGCGTTGTATAGGATGATTGGTCGCGGTAGTGGCTTCAGTGGTATCTCGTTTTCTTCAGCCCATTGCTGGTCTATGAATGTCACGTGTGATCCTGAATCTAGGAGGGCTTTCACATGGGCTTCTTTTCTTTTCCCGATATAGATGGTGATCGGTAACTCGATCTCTCTTTTCTTTATTGGTTCTTCTTTCATCTCGGCTGCAATAGCAGTGAGGTGTCGCATGTCTATATCCGTGGGTTGTATGCTACATGGTTTTTCCTGAATAATGGCTGGCATAGCTTCATATCCGTTTGAAATTAACAATATGGCACGTGCGTCTGAGCTTCTTTCGGCAGAGTGGTCGCTCAGTTCTTCCAGACTGCTCAGGCTTTTCCCAAGCCTGAGGGCATAGACTGGAATAACGCTTTCACTTGTTCCATAGTCATTCCTTTACATGCGCAAGGGATATCTTCTTTGTCACTCCACGAAATGGCGGGTTTCCTATCTATCATCCAGTTAGTTCACGCCTTTACTCGTATGCAATTGGGTTTATGTTCCCCTTTTGTCCAAGAACAATCCGGGCACTTGGTCGACGATTGTCGGCACTCTTTAGCAAAGTGGCCGGGTTTTCTGCAATTAAAGCATGTGCTGATCCGCGCTCGTGTTTTCTTAAACTTCTTTCCTACGTGAGCCTTCCCTTTTCGGATCATGGCTGCTTCCTGTTCGTCATCCTCGAGTTCCAGTTCTTCCTCCATCTCCATGCGATCTATGTCCATGGCGAAGGGGTCTCATCTAGAGGTCGTCCCGTTATGGATGAAAGAAAGGAGTTGTCTCCTTGTTCCGATGACTCTACACTTCTCCAGATAGTCCGGTACTGTTGCCGGTCTGGGTCCTTCCATGAGGATGCGGTTAATGATTTTCTGATCCACATTCTTTTCGATGATGGAGATAAGATGCGATGTATCCATTCCTGTTTGGGGCTCATATTCCATAAACTTGATGATCCAGTCATCTATCAGCATCTTTCCCTGTTTTAGTGATTGCAATTTCGCTCTAGCCCATTCTTGTTGATTCATGGATCTAAAGAGGGCTTCGATCTCCATTACTAGGGTGGCCCAAGTATAGGTTCCTCCCTGTGAGATGAGGTCTAATTTCGTCCGGGCAAAGCCTCCGGCCTTTTGTCCTTCTAACCGAGATAGGACCGCAATAACGGCCTTCTGGCTTGCTGGCAGAAACACTGCGGCGTTTTCATGTAACCATGATTGGATCTTCGTCCACCATTCTTCAAACTTTGATCTTGATCCATTATAGGATCCGGGGTCCATGAAGACTTTACTAAGCTTCAGCGCTGTGGTGGGGTTCACTGCTGATAACGCCTGCAGGGCGGTGATTTGGGTAGTAGCTTGATTAATCTGGTTTTCCAATGCGGCGATGGTCACTGCTTGCCTCCTCGACGTAGTGGTACTCTGTGCGAGCGCTGCTTGAGCATCATCGTGTCTTTCCATAAGGTGATCAAATAGATTAAGGAGGTCCTGGGCTAATGTAGGATTGATCTGTATTCCCTGAAGATTGGCTATGAAAGCCTGGCAATCAAAGGGATGACTCATCGCTGTCTATGGGAAACAGGGTGATGGTTCTTCTGACGGGTCTCGGGATATACGGTGTTTGCTCCGAGATCTGATTGTCTAATTCCCGTAGATGGGTGAGCGCTCTAGTAGCGGCGTCCTGAGTTCTTCTTGCTGCCCTAGTGGCTAGAGTTCTTTCTCTGGTGAGGAGGTACCTGTGACGAAAAGCCCTTCTCCTTTCTGCTGGGCTCTGTCCGATAGTATACCTGGGCGTGGATTCTGTTTCTTCGTCCCTAGGTATGGGTCCTTGATAGGGTCTGTCTTCGGAGTCTGAATATTCTGATTTCTTCCTGACTACGTCCGCGATCTGTGGTTCCTGACTTTCCTCAATCAGATGTGGTTGTGCTTCTTCAATTACGAGTTCCTCTCTTGGTGGGATCGGGATAGTGTTCTCGACGATTTCGTATTGTACGTACAAGAACCTAATATGGATAATAATGATGAGGTTGCCTAAGTGTCGAGCGGGGTCTGAGAGGAGTAATGATATCACGAGCAAGAGGCTCATGAGGGCGAAACCAACGGGGGTGAGGATTATGATGAGGAGGATGGGGTGTAGGAGCTCTCTCTCTAATTCATACTCGCTCCTCGATGTTTCTATGCGCCGCATGAACCCGTTCTCTGAGTTCATTTGCTCTGGCAGCATTCCGGTCTCTCTCCTCAGCAAGGTGTATCCCTTCCTGAATAAGATCGTTAATCTCCCGTTGTAGCCTCTCTCTAGTCACACATCTATATCCGCTTTCCTCAATTGTCGATCCATGATGTCTGTTCCTGACTATGTTCGACCAATCTACTGGTTCCACAAGAAGCAGGGCTGGGCGATCAGGGGTAGAGGGGCGGTAAGGCGGTGTGCCTTCTTCGTGCTGGAATGGGACTACTAGATCCCCGTATAGGTCTTCTTCGTTCTCGACTAATGTGAATGGCGCATTGTCCAGGCCTAGGGTGCTTCTTTCCCTGGCGGTTCTTAAACCTTCATCTAAACTAGTACAGTAGTCAGATAATCCTTCCGACTCTTCCGATCTTCGTTCAGCTACTTCTCCTTCCTCTGGTTCCGATTCCGGGTAGAGTAGCTGTAATGGACTTCTTGAGTCTCTGATGTGATTCCTCTATGGATAAGACAGAATGCCTTTGCTTTACCTGTAGGTCCTCTTCGTCTTCAACCTTTAACTCTACTGGCCAATCTGGTACTAGGTCTTCTAACATGACCGTGGATGGTCCAGCCCTTGCGACTGGGTTGGGGAACCCTCTGGTTCTGGCGAGTGAGTATTCGAGTAAGTCTTCTACGCGGTAGTACAACACTGGATGATGTTCAGTACTCCAGACGATCGTGGGGGGGTGCCTACTGGTTAACCCTGGGTTCCTTTAGTTGACTTGATGCTTCCGGCGGGTAGCTAGTCTGGCGGGTAAAGGTCAGTCTTGTTCTAATGAAATGACCTAACTCACTTAAGAGCTGGACGCTTAGAGAGGAGAGCGTTTGAGTGCTGAGGTGAGTGAGGGAAATATCGAAGGAGAACAAGACTGGGGTCTTGCCTCGCTTCGAGCCTGGTATTTATACTCTATTGTACATGGCTGTGCTTGGTCCATGCTAGCGAGGCTATACTACATTTAATATGCTATTGGTACATGAGGCGAAGCACTAGGGCAGAGGTATACTAACTAGGACGAAGGGACGAGTCATGTCGTGCTCGATCTGAGTCAGTCCGAGTTATAGGGGCTATTTATGGATAGGTGTGCGCTGGCAGTGTACAGCCACGCATAGCCTCAATGAGTCGATCTGGGGTGATGATGTCAAGGGTTCGCATAGCTTTGAGCCATGCGCCTTTGGTCTGGACTGCTCTACGTTCCTAGTTGAGTGCAAGCCTGCTAACCCCTTAGCTAAGAGGCGAGCATAGAGAAAAATAGAAAAGAAACTAAATAAGCGGTCATAAAATAGATAGAAAAATAGCGAAACGTTACAGCAACTCGTGAGGCCATTCCAGATGAGCCAAGTACCAGGCAAAGTAACTGCACTGTTCAGACAGCATGTCAATGTAAGGTGGCCACTGTGTGACCTGCAGCCGATACTGAAAGGATGGGCTGATATCCAGCCAATTGTAGGGCGCTGGATAGATGTAGGCATTGGGGTGCACAGGCAGCAAGGGATCTGGGATGGGGACCACAATGGTGGTTTTGGGCCCCGGCATGGTTCCAGGGAGCCAAAGCTCCATCGGTTCCCTGGCTAATTCCCAAGGGCCATGCCAATTCTCCAGTGTCCATCCCTCATCCTCCAAATTGGATATATCTTTCAGTTCTGGGATGGTATCTCCATCTTCATCTTCATCTCCCCAAACCGACGTGGTGTTGTGGATGCTATGGCTATCTGAGCTGTTATCCCAAATGAACACCCAATGTTCTGCATGGTTTCCTAGGGGGTGAGACAAGTCCCATTTGTCATCCCAAACAGCATCTGGATTGTTGTTTTCCCAATTTCTGATTGGC
Organism: Boletus austroedulis; assembly: GCA_038089435.1. NCBI lineage: Eukaryota > Fungi > Basidiomycota > Agaricomycetes > Boletales > Boletaceae > Boletus > Boletus austroedulis. The sequence continues at coordinate 28,211 of JBBPKX010000054.1, read as the reverse complement.
TTGGGAGTAATGGTATAAATAGGAGAGTGGAAATGAACACAGGTCAGGCAAAGCACAATGTAGCCAAGGCAGTTGGCAATGCAGTGCAGAGCAGAGTGGATGTGGTCCATTGTGAGAGCAAGGCTCAATCAGCAATAAGAGCATTGTTAATCCAAGCGCACCCCTGGGGCAAGAGCTTATGGATGATCAAGTCGATCAAATGAAAGCAAGTGTGGTGGTTTTTCCAGAATAGATGATCTGCAATGCTTAAATAGATTAAAGAAGTCCAGCACCACTAGGCATAATTTCCGTGGGGCATTTGGTGATGTGCGATAGAAGTCAGCAATAGCCTGCTTCACATGTTTGAGATTAGATTCCGGTTCCCAGGTCCATTCCTTGTCCAGGTATTCCTTTCAATGTACTAGAAATTGGAGGTGGTTACGAATCCATCTACTATCCATGATTCGTTCAACTTCCCATTCATTCTCTCTCTCTTCAGTGACTAGCACCAGTCCTGGTTCAGTTACGGATTGTCTAGGCAAACATTCTCTATAGGGTTTAATCCGGGAGATATTGACTGTTGGGTAAATCCTCATGGATCTGGGCAAGCACAGTTCTACTGTGTTCAGTCTGGCTAAGCAGACCATGCTGTAAGGGCCCAACCATCATTCCATGAGCTTCTTCAATGCTCTGGTCAACTTCAGATTTTCTGTGGAGAGCCAAACCTGATCTCTGATTTGATATGGTGGCATGATCAACCAATGGCGATCAGCTTGTTCCTTCATATGATGTTGCACCTTTTCTAAGTTAGCTTGGGTCTGCTCCCAAACCTTTTTTATATGTTCTGATAGCTCTTCAGCTGCGGGCACCTTGGTAGTGCATCGTTCAAAGCCCATTTGTGGCTGATATGTATGTGTGATGCTGAAAGGTGATGTCTGTATGGAGGCTTGTTTCTTACTATTATAAGAGAATTGGGCGATGGCAAGCCATTCAATCCATTTCGACTGCTGTGAGAAACAGAAAAGTCAAAGATACTGCTGGAGATCTCAATTAATCTGTTCTGTCTGTCCATCCATTTGAGGGTGGAATGCGGTAGAGAGCTTGGGTTGGATCCCCAATCTCCTACACAAATCTATCATTACCTGTGATGCAAATTGTGGTTCACAATCCAATACAATAGTCTGAGGTAGGCCATGCACCTTCCAGATGTGATCTAGGTAAAGGCATGCAGTCTGCGGTGCAGTGATGGTTTTCTTATATGGGATGAATTTGACTTCTTTCAAGAAGCGATCAACAACTACTAGAATGGAATCAAGTTCCTGACTTGGAGGTAGATCCATGATGAAGTCAGTGGAAATATCATTCCATGGTTTTTCGGATATAGGTAGTGATAATAGCTTTCCTGTGGGCAGAGCATTTGATCCTTTGTACCTAGCATATAGGTCACATCTAGTGACATAGTCCTTAACTTTCGTTGGCAATCCAGGCCAGGTATAGCTTTGTTGTATTAATTCTAGTGTTTTCTCCATTCTGGGGTGTCCGGCTATAGGAGTGTTGTGATGGAGGTGTAGTATCTCCATTTGGAGGTCTTTATTTTCTGATATGAAGATCTTCCTGTTTTTGTCCACTAGCAAATCTTCCTGCTCCATATGGACTTTATAGCACTTTTCTAGATTCCATACTTCAGTCTCTTTTAATCTGTGAATAAGATCTCTAACTCATTTCACTATTTCATCATCATCTGTTTGAATCCATACTATCTGGATCTTTTCCAGAGTTACAATGATTATTCCTTTGTTATCGTTGTCCTTTTCGTCAGAGTGGTCCTCCCTTCTAGAGAGTGCATCCAGCTTTCTCATCTGGGTACTGGCCTTATGTGTCCATTTGAAGCAGAAGCGGGACAGGTATTGTGCCCATCGGGCTTGTCTCCAATTGAGATCTTGTCTTTTCATAAACCATTGAAGGTTGGCATGATCATTCCAAATTTCAAATTCATGTCATGCTCCTTCTAGGTAGTGATGCCATTGCTTGAGGCTTTGAATTACCAAAAGCATTTCCTTATCCGCAATGGGGTAGTTTCGTTCTTCGGGCATCATGGAATGAGAGGAATAGGCAACTGGATGCCACTTTCCTTTTGGTTCTATGGATAACACCGCTCCAGTGGTGAAATCTGATGCATTCATTTCAAGGCAGAACTGCTTATCGATATCCAGATATGCAAGGATAGGGGCAGTGGTGAATTTTTCTTTTAAATCATCAAATGCCCTCTGCTGCCATTTGGTCCATTTGAAAGGGGCATCTTTCTTTGTTAGATCATTGAGCAGACGTGTGACTTGCACATATCCATCTATGAATCTCTGGTAGAAGTTGGCTAATCTGAGGAAGCTTCAGACATTTTTCACTTTAGTGGGTATAGGCCATTCCCTAATGGCTTTCACCTTTTCTTCATCCATTTGGATTCTGTTAGACGTCACAATTAGTCTGAGGAATTCTACTTCTTTTACATGGAAGCAGCACTTTTCTGGCTTTATGAATAGATCATTTTCTACAAGTTGTGTGAGCACCTTGAGTACAATCTGGTCATGTTCCTTTTGATTATCCATTTTGGTAAAGATCATGATGTCATCAATATAGACAATGCATATGTCATCCATGTCAGCAAACAATTCATTCATTATTGTTTGGAATGTCGCTGGTGAGTTGCATAGGCCAAAATACATGACCAGGGATTTGAAAGAACCTCTGTGACAGACGAAGGTGGCTTTTCATTCATCTCCTTCTTTAATCCGAATATTATTGTATCCCCAACGGAGATCCATTTTCATAAAGAGCTTGGCTCTGTTTAATTTATCAACAAGTTGGGATATCAAGGGTAATGGATAGTTGTTCCATATGGTGAACTTGTTTAGATAATGATAATCCTGTACCATGCACTTTCTTCCATCTTTCTTTGATACAAAGAACATGGGCAAGGTTTGGGGCAATTTAGAGGGTCAGATATACCCTTTGGCCAACTGGTCATCTATAAAATCGCTAACCTCTTTCTGCTGTATGGAATCAAGGGGTATCAATTTTCCCTTCTTCGGTACAAAGTCCAGTTTCATTTCAATAGCATGATCCCATGGTTTTTGTGTTGGCATCCTCTCTGATTCTTTTGGCACTAGTTCCTCTGGTGCTTTATTCTTATCCATTAGCTCAGCAAGTTTCTTGTCTATCTGCTGTCCTTTGCGCATCTCTGCTAGGAACTGAGCATCTCTTGCCTCTATTTGGTTTAGCCAATGCAGGAATGGGTCCTTGCATTTGGTCGGGCATCTCATCATCTGAACTGTTTGCTTCTCCCAATCAATTTCCAGGTTATGATGCTTTAGCCAAGTGAAGCTGAGGATTACTTTATTCTTTCCAAGGTTGGCTATCTCAGCTCTCATTTCCTCTCTGTGTCCATCATATTCCATTACAATGCAGGCATAATACTTTAGCATTCCAGCACTGTTCTTTGTTCCATCCGCGTTATACAAGAGTATCAGTTTTGATAGCAGCTTTAATGGGATTTCATTTTCTTCTGCCCATTTCTGATCTAGGAATGTTACATGAGATCCAGAGTCCAACAGGGCTCGAACTGAGGCCTCTTTTCCATTTTCTGCAAATATGGTGATTGGCAGTTCTATTTCTCTTTTTGGCCTGGATTCTTTGTCTTTCCGAATTTCCATAGCAAGCGTGGATAAATGGCGTATATCAATATCTGTAGGTTTTATGCTTCAGGGTTTTTCCTGAATGACTGTTGGCATAGATTCATATCCATCCAAGATTAATGTTAAAGTGCAAACATCTGAGCTTTGTTCTGCAGCCTGGTTGCTCAGTCCTTGAAGACTGCTCAAGCTTTTCCTGAGCTTGAGGGCATAGATTGAAACAGAGCTCTCACTTGCTCCATTGTCATTCCTTTGCAAGCACAAGGGATGTCTTCCTCATCGTCCCAAGAGGTGGCTCCTTCAACATTCATTGATCTGTTGGAGCGAACCTTGGTTCTAACGCAGTTTGGCTTATGTTCCCCTTTCATCCTGGAACAATCGGAACATTTTGTAGATGATTGCTGGCACTCTTTTGTGAAGTGTCTGGATTTTCTGCAGTTAAAGCATGTCAAGATCTGCGTGCACATCTTCTTAAACTTCTTTCCTATGTGTGCCTTTCCTTTATGGATCATAGTGAGTTCTTGCTCTTCTTCATCAGGTTTGGCTGGTTCCGATTCCATCTCCATTTGATCTACATCCATGGCATAGGGATCACAATGAGTGGTGGTCCCATTATGAATGAAAGATAGAAGTTGCCTTCTCATTCCGATGATTCAGCATTTTTCCAAATAGTCTGGTACAGAAGCTGGTTTAGGTCCTTCCATAAGGATCCGGTTAATGATCTTCTGATCCATGTTCTTTTCGATAATGGAGATAAGATGTGATGTATCCATTTCTGTTTGGGGTTCATATTTCATGAACTTGATGATCCAGTCATCAATTGCCATCTTTCCTTGTTTGAGGGTCTGGAGTTTTGCTCTAGCCCATTCCTGTTGATTTATGGATCTAAACAGGGCTTTGATCTCCATTACGAGGGTGGCCCAAGGATAGGCTCCTCCTGATGAGATCAGATCTAATTTTGTTCAAGCAAAGCCTCCAGCCTTCTGTCCTTCTAAATGGAATAGGACGGCTATTATGGCCTTCTGGCTAGCCAGTGGAAACACTGTGGTGTTCTCATGCAGCCATGATTGGATCTTCATCCACCATTCTTCAAACTTTGATCTCAATCTGTTATAGGATCCAGGGTTCATGAATGCTTTACTAAGCTTTGGGGCTGTGGTGGGATTTGCTGCTGACAGTGCCTGCAGGATGGTGATTTGAGTAGTAGCCTGATTGATTTGATTTTCTAAAGTGGCGATAGTAGCTGCTTGTCTTCAAGTAGTGGCAGTGCTCTGGTTGAGAGCAGCCTGTGTGTCATCATGTCATTTCAATAAATGGTCAAATAGATTAAGGAGGTCATTGGCTAGCATAGCATTAATCTGGATCGCCTGTAGATTGGCAACAAATGCTTGTCTATCAAAGGGATGACTCATTGCTTTCTATGAGGAAATGTGGGATAGCCATGGGAGGTCTTGGTCTATACAGGATCTGATCTGAGATCTGATCATCAAGCTCCCTAAGATGCATTAATACTCGATCTGCGCTTTCCTCTGTTCTTCGTCTGGTGGCTCTGGCCAATAGGGTTCTTTTCCTAGCAATGAGGTAGTGGTTTCTAAAGGTAAACCTTCTTTCTGTGGGACTTTGTCCAATGGTATATCAAGGAGCACTCTTGATTTGTTCATCCCTTGGTGTTAAATGTGGGTATGCCTCATGGTATGTGAGGGTGTCAGAGTCTGAACTTTCTTCATTCTCTCTCCTTTCAGCCTGTTCTTGGCATTCTTGTTCCGCTTCGATGATATGTGGTGGTGCTTCTTCAATTACATGCTCTTTCTCAATTTGTCTGATTGGGTTTGGCTCTTCTTCCATTCTGGGCTCTTGAATAACAATTATGTTTTCTATTGATACAAATAAGAGCCTAATATGGAAGGTAATGACGAGGGCACCAAAGTGTTGTGTGGGGTCAGAGAGGAGAAGTGATGTCCACAGCAATAGGTGCATGAGGACGAAACCAATGGGGGTGAGGAGGAGGATTAGGAGGGCCAGGAGTAGCAGTTCTCTGTTGAATGTGTATTCTTTCTGCAATGTCTGTACGTGCTGCCTGTACTTGTTCTCTGAGTTCTGCAGCTCTGGTGGTGTTCCGGCCTCTCTCCTGAGCAAGGTGTATCCTCTCCTGAATAAGATTGTTGATCTCCCTCTGTAATCTCTCCTGAGTCACACATCTATATCTGCTTGCCTCAGTTGTCAATCCATGACGGCAATCACTTGTAACCCAGATCCAATCTACAGGTTCTGCTAGAAGCAGGGCTGGGCAATCTGGGGTAGAGGGGCGATATGGCAGTGTTCCGACTTTGTGCTCATAGGGGTCTACGATATCCCCTTCAAGGCTTGCTTCGGTCTCTACTAATGTGGATGGCGAGTTGTCCGGTCCAAGGGTACTACAGTCTCAAACTGTTCTAAGCCCTTCATCTAAACTTGTACAGTAGTCGGATAACTCTTCCAACTCTTCCAATCTCTGATCTTCTTCTTCCAGTCGTTCCACATCCAATTCTGGATAGAGAAGCTAGTGTGTGGGCTTCTTGAGCTCCAATGCAATTCCCCTATGGATAAGGCAGAATGCTGTTACTTTACCTGTAGGTCCTCTTTGTCTTCTACTTGAATCTCCACTGGCCAATTAGGGACCAGATCTTCAAGGGTGACAGTAGATGGTCTGGCCCTTGCTACTGGGTCTGGGAACCCTTGGATTCCTGCAAGCAAGTATTCAAGGAGATCTTCAATGCAGTAGTACAACATTGGAAGAGTGTTCAGCACTCTAGATGGACTATGGGGAGTGGCCTACTGGTGAATTTGAATTCCTTTAGTCGATGGGTGGTTCTTTCAGTAGGTAGCTAGTCCAGCAGGTAAGGACAGTCTTGTTCTAATGAAATGACCTAACTCACTTAAGAGCTGGTATGCTTGAGGAGGGCATGTGGGTTGTTAGAGTGAGGAAGGGAAAGATCAAGGAGAACAAGACTGGGGTGTCTTGTCACCTTGAGCCTAGTATTTATACTCTACTGTACAAGGCTGTGTCTGGTCCATGCTAGCAAGGCTATACATGAGGGAGTACTACTATAGGTACATGAGGCAAAGCATCAGGGCAGAGACAGACACATTAGGACAAGAGGACAAGTCATGTTGAGTCAGTCCAAGTTATAGGGGCTATTTTGGGATAGCATGTTCCAATGACATGCACTGCCGATCAGTACCCTATAACATTCTGGGGTAATGATGTCAAGGGTCTGCATAGCCTTGAGCCATGCTGCCTTGGTCTGGACTGACCTAGACTGGTCCTTGTGTCTCTATCTGCTAACCCCTTAGCTAAGAGGCAAACAAGAAAGAAAATAGAAAGGAAACTAAGTAAGTGTCTGTTAAATAGTGGAAAATAGATAGAAAAACAGGGAAACATTACAGTGCATGCCCAAGAGTAGGTGCATTGACTATAATGTGACATTCAGGTGGAGGGTCTGGATTCCTGGTGTCCTGGTCACTAGTCATAGATGTGGTATCATGGTTGGTCACAGTGTCTTCTGGTATAGCAGTCTGTTTGTCAATTCCATCACTTCTGGAACAGGATCAGAAATGGTTTTCATCAAATATGGTGCATGTAGAAATAAAGACCCAGTGTCTGGATTGTGACCAGAACCACCAACCTTTAGTGTTGGATTCATATCCAATGAAGGTCATCTCCTCAGCTTTAGCAGACAGTTTGTCCTTCCTCATCTCCAAAGGAATAAAGACATAGGCTGAACAGCCAAACACTCAGAAGTATGAGACATCTGGTTGCTTCCCAGAGTATAACTCAATAGGAGTTCTCCATTGGTGACAATGCATGGGCTGCCTGTTATAGATATGAAGAGAAAATTCCAGGGCATCTTGCCAAAAGATCCTGGGTAGGCAGGCATGTAAGCATAATGCCTCAGCTTTTTCCATGATAGTTTGATTGAACCTCTCTGCACATCCATTCTGTTGTGGAGTATGAGGAACAGATATCTGGTGTGTAACACCACGATCATGAAGGAACATCTGAAAATCCAGAGACATGTATTCCCCACCTTGGTCAGAGTGAACAGAGGTGACACGAGAACCAGACTGATTCTCAAGCCAAGCAACCTGTGCACAAAAGGCATCAAGGGTGCCAGCCTTCTCCCGAAGAAAAGACAGGAGAGCAAAGCTGGAGTAGTCATCAACCAGAGTGAAGACATAACGAGTGTGAGAACACAACTCAACCAGAAAAGGTCCCATAAGATCTGAATGAAGGAGAGCAAGAGGTCAAGAGGACCAGTGATCAGAAAGACCAAAGGGTCTATCAACCATTTTACCCTCACTATAGCCTTTGCAAACTGGAGTGGATTGAGGGATCACAATGTCAGGGCAACCAGAGGTGTGGCCCAACAAATGTCTCAACATATTCTTGGAGGAATGACCCATGCGCTGGTGCCATAAAGAAAAATCAGAATCCTGTAATAAAGTTGCTAACATGGCAACCTGACTGGAGTTATCAGAGGACAGAAACCAGTGCAAATTGTTGTCTGGGAATGAGGCTACAGCCCGGATTACCAGACATCCATGTCTGTTCCAGATCAGTGTTTCTTTATGTAAGATCTCACACCAAAAACCTTGTAAGGTCAGTGTGGAGACCAATAATAATTGGTGCACTGCTTTAGGAGCATACCAGACTCATTCTAGGACTAAAAGAGAGAGTCCCTCAGGGTGTGTTATAACTTTCCCTGGTCTGTGCATTAAGACTTTGGTGCCATCAGCAACAGAAGCTTTGTGCATTCCTCGTTCAAGGTGCACAAAATCATCTAGATATGGAGTGATATGATCAGTGCAACCACTGTCAATCATCCAATGAGAATGAGTGGCCTTAAAATTCCCTCCTACCATATAACAGCCAGAAACATCAAATTCAGTGACATCATCATCATATACATCGGGAAGTGTAATATACTTTATAGATTGTGGAGCTATAGTAACCAGAAGGTCTCGGGCAAAAGTACCCAGCATGGTGTGGCTCGATGCAAGTCCTCCAATGGTGATGACCTGTTTCTTGGCCTTCTTTGATTGTTTGTTCTTTATCCCTAAGACCCCACCTGGATCTGCAACATCCCGAGTCTCTTCCTTAGAAGAATGTGTGGCGGGTTTGAAACTGCTGGTAAGAGGGTCCTGCCATATCTGGCATATCCATACCATCATCTTCTCCTCTCCAACCTGTATGCGTGACTGTAGAGTCGAAGTCATCGAAATCAACCTCCATCATTTGATGACGATGGGTATCTATAGTGAAGTTGGTGTCATCCAGCTCCATAGAGTCTGGAGGTAGGTTGTTGAGGGATGGGAATGTTGGTTCCCCAACCACAGCATTTGTGACAGCTTGATGAGCCTTCACTTTTCCCTTTCCTTTGTGATCAGGGGCAGACCTGTGTTGTTTGCGCTGTTCCTGACACTGTTGGAAATACTCTCTTGGGCCTCGAGGGGGACCACCACGTCCCTGGTGATTGTGCTGTCCTCTAGACAGTCCAGCAGCCATCTATTGGGACTGGTGTTGTTGGCCTGATTGGCCTCTCCATCTGTTCCCAGATGGGGGTCCACCCTGGATGACATTAGTCTGGTATACCTGAGAGGAAGGTCCCACTTGTACTTCTGAAATGCAGGAGGAAAGGGGGTGAATCTTCGAGTGGTGAATATCTACTTCACATAGGATCACTTGTTGGATCATTGTGACAGTGAAGTTGGTAGGGTTGGTGGTGTGGATGATGGTGGAATAAAGAGGGTCAAAGTCATCTGGGAGTTGCGCAAGTAAGATCATAGCCTTCAGTTCTTCAGAGAGATGAAGGCCAGAGTTATAAGCACTTTGAAAGTGCTGCTGTAAAGACGTGATGTCCTTGGCAATATGGTTATACTGGATACAAGTGCACAAGGCTTTGTTGAAGTAAAAGAACTGCCCAGAGATTCCTTTTGAGGAAAAACGATCAGAGAGTGTCATCTAGAAAGCATGTGCCATGCTCTGATATAGGGTAATAGGCACTGCTTGTGTACCACCTTGGTAAGTACTCCAAGTGGTTGGTGCGGTTGTCACAAGGATGTCGTTTACCATTATGGTAAGCAATCTGAGTATCTTCTGATCTGCAGTCTTCCAATCGTCATCATTGGAGATATTCTGGATGGTAGCCCAGGTTCCATCTATATAAGGTCCAGCTCTGATGAAAGTAATAATGGAGCAGACCCTCGCAGACCAGATGGGGTAGTTTTCTGGTCCTTTCAGGATGGGAATCTGGCTAAGGATGGACCCTTCAATCTTGTAGTTGGATGCTTTGGAAATGGTAGTTGCCATTTCTAAATACAAACTTCATTAGTCAACTTTTCATAGGCAAGAGCGTACCTCCTTCTTTGGTCAAGGGTCTCCAACTTAATATCCTAGCCAATCATCCATTTGAAACAAATAGGACCATTGTATTAATACATATGGTTCCTCCTTCATCTCCAGTTTTCTCCCTGGATCACCACTTGTCTTCTGGACCTTGGATGATCCAAGTTGCCTGTTAAGGCATCCAGATAGACCTGCTGTTCTGAATCATGTTTGGTGGCCAGATACCGCTCCTGTAGTCTCGCCAAGTGGTGGGTAGTGGCATCCTCTTACCAATGTCTTTGGTGCTCAGTATCAAACCGGCAATTCCAGAAGTGTTGTAAGGGAGCAGGCAGATTCCAGTTTCTATAAGGGTCAAACCAGGAGGTAGAAGGGTACTTCCAATTAGTGAATAATGAGTCCAAGAGAAGTCTATGTGGGCATAGTTCCAGATTGAATGAGTAAGGAAGTTCGCGCATAGCTACTGGAGAGAAAAAATCTCAATGTAATACCTTGAATTCCTGGAAATGTATGAGAGCATCTGGCATAGCATGGTAAGTCTCAGTGGGAAAAGCCCAACCAGTGCCAGTGTAAGCAGAAAAAAGAGTCTTGTCATTAGAATAAAGAAAAGAACAAGCCAGATTGGACTCATCGAGGGTTCCAGCCTCAACAGAAGTGATCTGAAATGGAATCACAACCCGATTTGAATGCGGATCTCTTACCTGCAGCATAGTATCATTCTGCTGCAGGAAGGGGGCTTTATCTATTCTCTCAAGATCATCATAATGAAGAGGTCTGATCTCAGTGGGTTCTTCAGGGATTGGGTGGACGTCTGGGAATTCTGCAAGTCATCAAACAGGGAGTGTCGGATGCATCATAGAAAGGACTTCAGACAACTTATACCATTCAACCTGTTCAAAAGAATCCTGGATTTCCAGAGCATCGGGCATGTTCCTCGAGTTCTGGAGTACTTTGCCATAGAGGTTCTCCATTGAGAGGATCATGAGGGGGAGTGTATAAAGGAGGAGGTGTGGGAGAAGAAGGGGGAGTATCGACAGGGAGTTTGAGATGACAAGCTAAAGATAATTCAGGTGTAGAACCCTGGGATTCTCCTTCTACAGGGATTAGACCTGGAGGGGTTTGGACACAAGTTTCATTGTCCGAGTCATCATCAATGTAAATAAAGTCGCTTCCCAATCATCAAAGCTCGCAGTGGTTAGACTGTAAACTGCAGTGTTCTCCTTCTTCTAGATGACATTCGCACTCAGGGCAAACGTAGTGGAAATGTAAACCTTGGGAATTACAGTCCTGTAGGCAGTTGGTAATACAACCTTCAGGAGGGCAAGGCCATGTCCTATAGATTCTTCCTCCTTGTAAGATAGGAACAACCTCAGCAGATGGTACGCGAGGTCTCTCCAGATGAATCTGGGCAGGGGGTGATGGCATGGGAGTTGGGCTGGATGGTCTCACCTCAGAAGGTGGTGGTGGTGCACAAATCTGATTAGGTGTGCAGTAAAGAGCAAACTGCAGGACATAATTATTTCTGTCAGCAGCTGCATAAGCACCAATAAACATAAAGAAACCATCCAAGACCAAGAAGGAACAGGCTATGCAAGCCATCAAGAAGACAAAGAAGTTATTAATGGCAAGGGTAGGGGTAGAGAAAACAAGGGACTGGAAAATCCCTTGGAGGCAGCAAATGGTTTCAAGAAACAATTGTACAAGCCTAACCTCCATAGCTCCAAGCATGAGGGAGACGGGGAAGACGTCAGAATATGTCTGGCCTCAATAGTGCTTGGGGCTCATAACCTAAAGAGATGTGCTAATCTCTTTCTCTCCTTGGAGGCTAGCCAAGGGAATGCTCAAAGATAGAAGAGAGCAGTAGAGGAAGTATATGGAGCTTGTAGAGAACTTACAAGTGGAGTAGGCAAGTAAGTGTGTGAAGTAGTGGGCACTAAGAGTATTTGAAGTGCAGGAGGTATGATAACCTGTTTTTTATCACTAGAGAGTGAGATACTCAAGCTCTCTTATATACATGAGTGGACTGTTTGTCCATGTATGTACATTACCTATAAAGAGATAGGATGAGAAATGATAAGAGATAAGCAAAGTAAGCTGGAATGACACATCAGCCTTATCTACCAATGGCAAATAGATCTCCTATCTATGACATATGCCATGAGTCAAATGTGATAGTGTAATAATCCAATACAACGGACAGTCTAGAGTCTGGGTCTCTTTAAATGAATATGAAATACAAATACCCAGATCTCAACATGGATAGCTGTTGATATGCTCACTAGTCATCCTCATCACTCACCCAGCCCTCGCTCCATGTGTCCTCATCCTCCAACTCTCCTTCTCTATCTTCATTGGCCTCATCATTCCTGTTGTCATTGCCATCATCAAGCATCCCATCAGTGAAGTCTCCTGGCTCTATGTCTTGAGTTCCATCCTCATTAGACCTCTACATCTCAACATCCTCATCTTCTGGTTCCTCACTAGCTTCATCTTCAACCAACAGTGCACAGCTCCAGCTGTGATCATTTGGAACAAAGTGGCCTACTCCTATTCCTGCAAATCGGGCAAACATGTCTCTGTCCACAAAACTATTTGAACCATGTCAATGTATGCAAAGAAACTTGAAGTAAATGTGCTTACATGTTGACATAGAAAGCCGTCCAATCATCTGTTTCTCCTGGTTGCCTTGCCAATGTCACCCCACCTCACAAGAGTTTGTCAGTGAGTCCCTTGGAAAAAGCTGGAATGAGATGACAGCCACAGATCACGAGTGATGGGTCTAAGAACCCAAATGGAAGGTGCTTAGGGCAATCCAGCACATATCCTACCTTTAGAAGATGGGCCTCTTTGAAGCCCCATCTTTGTTCCCTATCAATGCTGAGCCAACATACCCAGAGAACCTTCATGCTCTGCTTTGGCTGACTGACCCCTTTGGAACAAAAGTGCATGTTGATGTTGAACGCATGTAGAACCTGAGCATACCAGAATGGATGTTCATCATCCATTGAGTAGGTCATCACCACATCGCCATGAGTTGTGCATATCGTGTCATAGTCCTGCCAGATGTCATAGGTAGTGTAGTTGATGCAGATTACCTTTGATTCCACAACGGTGTCGACATTGACAAAGCACACCTCATTGTGCTGCTCTGGGGTGAATATCCACTCATCGTCATTGAAGTCAAGGCCAAGTAGTCATGATAGGAGATGATTCCTTAGGTATGACATAAAATCTGGCTTATCACCAGTGTCCAACATCAGAGTGTGGTACAATACTACAATTGAACAACTTACCTTGACTGCAGGGTCATCTTGATGCTCTAAAAGAAACTTGGGTAAGCTGAACATGTTGTCTCCTCTTGGTATATTAGCCATGACATGGTGCAAACAGGATGAAGGGTCGGATTCAAGTTCCTCAAGCTCTTCTGGGTTGTCCTGCAGGTTGAGTTGGCATCTAACATGGATTTTTCACCTCTCTGTCTTTGCAAATTGTTCCTCCACTGCTTTCTTGTTTGAGGCACCATAGAACTCTTTGATTAACTTGTGTGCTCATTCACTCTATTTATTGACAGATTATCAAGTGCGAATCCCAGAAGATGGCAAGCACTCACTATTTGAGTTGTATATGAATCAGTTGTCCCAAACAGCCAGATGGTCTGTACATAGTCCCCCAGCACATGAAATTTATATGTGTTGATGTTGAACACCTTGGGCAGTGATGCAGATCTTACAGCCTTCTTTCAATGGCCAGATTGCAGGTCAGAGAGTTCTCTTCTAACTCGTCAAGCAGTTTCTTGAGGTAGTTCTTCAGCTTGAAATGCAGCACATGTAATACACTGAAACTTTTACACTTGAATCCCTAGCTGGTGCAGTGCCTGATGTAAAAGAGCAAGCATGCCATCAGTGTGGAGCCTCAGTTTTGCCAATGCCTGCCATTCAGCCAGGCAAAACAGGAGAGTTTGTACAATGTTGTCATGGACAGGAGGTAATAACCCCTCAAGCACAGGCATGGAACACTGTGTATGATGTTAGCTGAATTTTGTCGCCAGGTATATGGAGATTCTTACCTGTAGGACATCCTTGAAGTGCCATGCAGGGCATAGACTGGTATCAAAAACATCATTAGGGAAGTGATGAATAGTATCCAATCCAAAAGGAGGAACAGCACTAAACCTATCACAAATGATTTCAGTTTACTGACTCAGACCATATAGTGTCTTTGACGAACCTTTTATTGAGGGTATTGATACAAGAAGGACTGATCTTGAACAGAATTCTGAATATGTGCTGCAGGCACGACTTCAGGACCCCCAGATCAAACTCATGTAGTACATCAACCACAAGGGAGGGGTAAATATTGAAACCCATTTGTGACAGATGCTAGGTAAAGGAATTCTAAATGTGGTCGGTGAGTATCTTATTAGGTACTAGACCTCAAAGGACTCACAACAGTAGGCACCAGCAAATAGAGCTTCAACATCCATTCTACTGCTGCACCCTTCAAGGATTTTCCAAACTTGTAGATAACCTGCTGAGCATTGAGGACCATTCATTGAAAGTGATCATGAGCGCACGAGAGTCTTGCTGACGTATCACTTAGAAATCCAAGCTTATAGAAAATTGACTTGGGTATTAAACACTGTGGGCATGGACAGATGCCTTTGTCTCAAATCATAGCAAGGAGAACTCTGGAATATCTGTCAGCCTGTGAAACACTCCAAACTAACATAGCTTACTTCTCAGGGTAGTCAGCAGAGTATGTAAATATCTAAGGGTAGACCCACCTTGTGATACTGTCAAAGCATCTGATGACTATGCTGTTTCAGTAGGCTTCAACAATGTCGTCGTCAAGCAGTATTCTCCAAACCACATGAACAAGTTCTTGTCTGCAGTGTGCAACCAGCTCTGTGTTGTTTTTTGTGCTTGATAGATCCAATATGAATTTGTGAATTGTCCCAGGGAGCTGCAATAGAGGTGAGATCTCATGGCAGGAAGAGATAGTAAAAACATACATGGGGGATGAATGTGATTGGGTGACATGCACCTCCCTCAGGTCATGCACATGCATACTTAGTCAAGTTTCTGAATAGAAGGTAAATCAGCCATGCAGAGGCATGGCTGAATGCTGCTAAATGCATGGAATCGGACCACAGCATCATCCCTGCCACAACCCTCTCTAGCTTGCAATCATCAGATCTTCTTTGCTTCATGATGTTGTCCTGAGCTTTGTTCCATGCATTTGAAGTATAGAGCTTATCATATACTTGCTGTTCTTCACCAGTCCATGGTGACTGCCAGACCTTAGAACATAATGTCAAACAAATCAGTAAAATTGAAATCAGAGATTACCTTCTTGAAAGGTGTGAGATGGAATGACTTCAATGATGCTTCAGTAAACACAGCACATATGACATCAAGTAACAGCCAATAATACAAGGCCTCAATAGTAAAGGTCTTCCTGTTCGTTGTATGGTTTATCTCCTGGGTAGGTATGTTGATGTCCATGGAGCTCCATCTCCAGTTGTCTCAGCTGAAGGGGTCGTCTGCACATTCCAGAAGCTGTGCATCATCTAAGCAGTGAGTCTCAGTACAAGGATTGAACTGCATGGTAAGTTCTTCAATGTTGAAATCAGGTGCTCAGAGAACATCATGTATGAGCCTGTTAACCTTGGAGAAGGACTTCTGACGACTGCCTGTGAAGACCCATTAACGAAATGGCAAGTGGAAATAGCCAATATTTGGCAGCACCAGCACAGTCTGTGGGAGTCACTCACAGATAGACACTTCCTGAGGTAGAGGCTTGTAGTTGGATAGATGAAGAAGTACTTTGGAGTGCAAAGGACTTCTGAGCTCAGAGAGGAGGTAGAACTGTGAAGGCAAGTTTGGTTCTATTGTACTGGGACTCATGGCCCAGCTTATATACATGCCAGAGATGTTTGTATCTATATACAATCTAGCTATATAAGGAACAATAAAAGTGGTGTCATGAAAGCCCATAGAACACCATGGAACATTTGATGACAAAGCGTTTCCAAGGTATGATTGACATGTGAACAGTTTGTGACTGACATGAGAACGTCATCTAACTGACATGTGAATCATCCTATAAATGTAACCATTGACATGTCATCATCACATAAGCAGAGTCTAGACCATAGATAAGAAGATCTGAAGATGAAAGGCTAGACCTTGATCATGTGATTCTCAACACCCATGTCATCAATCGCCATATGGACATGTTTGCCCATGGCCAAGGTGGTTGACAGGCTTGCATGGCCAGCAGCTGTCCACATGAATATGCTAGATTGTCAGAGGAGACAAATGATTCCAGATCATGAGTTGGTCGATGCTGGTATTCATGTGCGATTCCAAATCAGTTGAACTGTGTGTGAAAGGAGTCAAACATGTGGAGAGAGACATGGTGGATGGTGGATGTGGATACTGGAGGAGAAGACGTCAACATGGGAGGTTCTGGGAGTTGATCTCGATATCATGCTGGCATTTTGTGGACTCTCAGGCCCAGTAGCTCATGCAAGGCTGAAGTTTGTCTCTGGGAATTGCCAAAGACCTGATTGCAGGATGACAGTTGTGCACAGGGAATACTGATGGCAGGCAGACACAAGGATGAAGCTTTGGTACTGAACAGGGTTTCGTTTGCAGGAGGAAGTGGTTTGTCCTCGTTTATAGTGCATTGGATGTGTGGGCCATCATCCTATAGCACTTAAGCTTGGTGAATGGAATCTGACCCTATTGTTACTCACACTACTTGGAGATCTAGTTTGCGAGTGATGGGCGCATGGGTTCACCTTGGTTGGAGATCTGGCCCACTTTTCAGGCAAGTGCAATGTAATGCCCATCCTTGCAAGACACTGTGAATGGTTCAACTAATAGATTGCACATGGAGCCCAATGTTGGGTAAGCCCCCTTTGAGAACCGAAGGTGCAGGGACATTCCTCTCCACACTGATACATGGTAAAGTGAGCAAATGTAACAAAGAGAAAGAAAATGGTACAAATCCTTTTACGCGACCCAGGATTGGAATGGAATGTGGAAGGTAGGTTGAATGTGGATCAATAATCGGTCAAACTGGATAAGTTTACAAGATAAAGGTGTCACTAAGACTTTCAAACCCAGAGCTTCAACCAGCGACTAGTATTATAACTAGCAAGCTGCTTGTGCAAGGTATGATTATGGACTCTCACAATGTCTCAACTACTCTAGATTCCTTCCTCCTCACTGCTGAGACACCGTTGTCCCCCCCTGTCCTGCATCTGTCTCCTTTCCTGAGTTCTTCATTAGGCTTGTCTCCAATACTGAGCCCCAAAGGGAATACTCTTGACTATCCACCTCAATTCTTCTATCCATCTCAAGCTAAATCATCCCATGCAGGTAATGGAATCTATTCACAGACCAGAAGTATATCCCTCCAAGCTGCTTCAGAAATCTCATCATCTCCCCAAGCTGCTTCTGAAGTCCCATTTTCCTCCTCATTATCCCCCCAGGCCTGTGATCCTCACCATTCCTCTTCTCCTCATACCAGGATCTGAGCCTGCACAATCTCTGCACAGCAAGCAATGGCAGGACATGTTCACCTTTATGATCCCAGAAGAATGGCTACTTCCCTCAAACTTTGATTTATGACATGAGCCCTAGGCCATCCATCTCACCTTCCTATGACTTTGGATGATGTTGACAAGGTATGAACTTTATATTTGAATTATATAACATTGCTTCCTCTAAATTATAGGAAAGAACACTCTTTCAGGCTGCACTTAATGCTATGCCTGATAAGATTATCAAGAAGGCTTATCAAGTGAAACTAGCAGTGTGTGAAAGCATCACGAATCACCTCCATCTCACCTTATCAGAATTGGAAACTGTCAAATGGCTGCACGATTATCTGAATGCCCTAAAGGAGGAGCAAGAGGCCAGCCTTGCCATCAGCAGGACCCAATTGAAAAGTGTGATGAGTGTGATGGAGGGACGCAATCTATCGCATGTTGAAGAAGACAGACTGTTCCATCATGCGGCTTACACCAATGACCTTATCACTCTAAGTATTTCAAATGCACAGCTTAATCAGTTTCATGACAGCATGCTATCATGACCTGGGTTCTATCCTACATGCCATTCTGATAAGGATAAGAGGATAGATGGGGATGAGGATGGGGAAGTGAATGAGGATGATCTGCATGATCTACTAGCTCTTGAGCCACCACTGTCAAGTAATGTGGACTCTTCTGACTCAGAGTAGGTGCTATGTTGGCTTCCTCTGTCCAGGTTCTGGTCATTTATTTTGTACATCAAGTTGAAGCATGTACTTGGCATGTAGGACTCTGAGACGCCATGTATGAATTGTATGGTACATTGCTGCGAGCAATTGAATCCTTGAAGCATGTATTCATGCAAGGCTTCCAGGTCCAAGTTGGAGATGCTGTGTATCATGAATGCACACCGCTTGCTTGCAAATGATTTACATCTGCTCAAAGCATGTATCTAGTATGTCATGACCCACATATGAGCCTGAGGAAAACATAAATATCACTTCATTGCAGAGTCCACTAAACCCCCTTGCCCTAGAAGTAACTCAGGCTCTCAGTGAGCTCCTGCCCTTCACTCATGAATCCATTGCATGGGGTACACAATGTTACAGAGTAATATGTCAAGTACCTCACTTCTCTGAGCCAGCAGACTGGGTCCAATGCAGATTATTGGGACAAATTGTTTCACAGCAATACATATCCATTGTATCTGTCGACATTTGCAGTAAACCAGCCCAGCTCCATGTACAGCAACCAGCAGGCACTTCCTTACATGGGAACTAGTGGTCTTGAGTTGTATGAAACCTCACTCACACTGATTCCTACTTCCTTGCCTTTTCACATGATGCATGCATCCTCTTCCAGTTTCCCTGCAATGCATGCACACACTCACAGTCCCCCTCTTCCCACGGTACACACACCTACTTCTGGTCCTCTTGTGCCATGGCAGCCTGCTTGTCCTGTACCCGAACTGGCATCCATAGCATCCACTTCCAATCTTCCAGTGACAACCAACTGGCAATTTGTTCATGTGACGTTTCTGTCTGTGCCAGTGCCTTCTTTGACATCCATACCTGTAACATCAGCACCCACAGCATCCACACTCATAGCACCTGCACTTACCAGAGAGACAGATAATGATGGACTGAACAACCAATGGGAGGCAATTATTGAACATGCATGAACAGAGCTGTACTGGTCCCTTCTAACCACAAACACCATCCCATTGCAGACCCACCGGAAACAAGCACACCAGTGCAAGCAGGTCCAAATGACAAATAGTATGATTGCCACTGCCATGCAGTCAATTGGTGGGATAACTGCATACATCACTCAGTTGTCCACACCAAGTCACACCAGGATCTTTCAATCAGTCAATCAAACAGTGCTCCGACTGCAAGAGAGACTGAAACACCAATGCTCATATTTCATCCACCAAGTCTATGAATTGGCCCCAGATCTTTACTCACCAGAAGATGATGATACCACATTCTGCACAAATAGCATTCAACAACTGTTGACAGCAGATGCATTCCTGAAAGCGCAAGGGAACAAATGCCTGTTCTCATCACACATGTTTACAAAGTTCATCGTCAAGCAATTTGGAGGGGAGCTTGAAATCTGGAGGTGGTTTCTGATAGAGGGTGACTCGCTGAACCTGGATTGCATTTATGCTGTATGTGCCACTGCATTGGCACAGGCATTGAAGGACTACCAAGGTGGTTCATATAACTGCCTTGGAAATGGAGTAGATGTCTGGTGCCCGGATTACACCAGATATAGAAGGGCAATAAAGCAGATGTGGGAGTTGGGTGTAGGTGCTTGGTTAGATGCCTAATAGAGGGTGATCAAGGTCCAGGGTTGGGCCAGTTTGACTCATTAGATGCCTGCAAATGCTGGTTAGTACATGATCTATGTGCATGATTTGTATTATGTAACACATATGAATATATTGATTTGGCAGTGATAAGGACAACAAAGGAAGAGGGTAGCAAGGACAGATGCAGACCTTGAGTGTGTTGATGATGACAAGAATGACAAAGGCTAGGAGGGTGGTGATAAGATGCGAGCCTTGAGGACATTGGCAATGACACAAACGATGATGGAAAAGAGGGTAGCAAGGATAGATGTGAGTTTCAAGTGTGTTGATGGGGATAAGAGTGACAGGGACTAGGAGGGTGGTGGTAGGATACGGGGACAGGGGCGAGAGTTGAGGACATTGACAGCAACAAGGGGAGGGTGGCGATAGGATATGGAGATAGATGTGAGAGTTGAGGATATTGACAGTGACAAGGACAAGGGGAAATAGGGCAATGGCAACAGACACAAGCCTCAAGTGTGTTGACAATGACAGGAACTAGGAGGGTGGCAATAGGATATGGAATCAGATGCGAGACTTGAGGACATTGACAGAACAACAGCAAAAGGGAGGTGGCTATAGGATATGGGGCCAGATGTAATGTTTCCCTATTTTTCTATCTATTTTCTGATACTTAATAGACACTTATTTAGTTTCCTTTCCCATTTTCTTCTTGTTTGCCCCTTAGCTAATGGGTTAGCAGACATGAACTTGAGGATCAGTCTAGGTCTGCCCAGACCAGGGTAACATGACTCAAGGCTATGCAAATCCTTGACATCATAACCCTGGAACATTGTAGGGCAATGATCGGCTGTGCATGTTACCAACACATGCCCATCCCGAAATAGCCCCTATGACTTGGACTGACTTGATACAACTCATCCTCTCATCCTAACATGAGTGTCTCTGCCCCAATGCTTTGTCTCATGTACCAATAGCACTATTGGCTCATGTATAGCCTCAGTAGCACAGCCATATACAGTAGAGTATAAATACCAGGTCCAAGGCGACAAGACATCCCAGTCTTGTTCTCCTTGGAGTTCTCCCTCCTCACTTCTGCACTCACATATGCCCTCTTCAAGGGTACCAGCTCTTAAGTGAGTTAGGTTGTTTCATTAGAATAAGACTATCTTTACCTGCCAGACTAGCTATCTGCCAGAAGAACTACCCATCAACTAAAGGAATTCAAATTCACCAGTAGGCCACTCTCCATAGTCCATCTAGAGTACTGAACACCTTCCCAGTGTTGTACTACCACATCAAAGATCTCCTCAATTATTCCCTCACAGGCATCAGAGGATTCCCAGACCCAGTAGCAAGGGCTGGACTGTCTACTATCACCCTCAAGGATCTGGTCTCAGATTGGCCAGTGGAGATTAAAGTAGAAAACAAAGAGGACCTACAGGTAAAGTAACAGCATTCTGCCTTATCCATAGGGGAATCGCATCGGAGCTCATGAAGCCCACACACATAGCTTTTCTATCTGGAATTGGACACAGAAAGACCAGTAGAAGAAGGATGGAGATTGGAAGAGTCAGAAGAGTTATCCGACTATTGTACAAGTTTAGACGAAGGGCTTAGGACTGTTCAAGACCATAGCACTCTTGAACCGGACGACTTGCCATCCACTTTAGTAGAAACTGAAGCAAGCCTCGAAGGGGATATTGTAGATCCCTACAAGCACAAAGTCAGAACACTGTCATACTGCCCCTCTATCCCAGATTGTCCAGAGCTGCTATTAGTGGAACCCGTTGACTGGACCCAGGTAACCAGAAATTGCTGTCATGGATCGACAATTGAGGCAAGTGGATATAGACATGTGACTCAGAAGAGATTACAGAGGGAGATCAACAGTCTTATTCAGGAGGGGATACACCTTGCTCAGGAGAGAGACCGGAATGCCACCAGAGCTGCAGAACTCAGACAGAGAGTACAGGCAGCATGTGTGGATATTGTGGAATGAATACACATTAGACAGAGAACTGCTACTCCCAGTCCTCCTGATCCTCCTCCTTACTCCCATTGGTTTCGTCCTCATGCACCTATTGCTGTGGACATCACTTCTCCTCTCCAACCCTGCTCAACACTTTGGCGCCCTCATCATTTCCTTCCATATTAGGCTTCTTTTCATATCAATAGAAAACATTATTATTGAAGAGCCTAGACCAGAGGAAGTAATGAACCTGATCAGACAAATTGAGGAAGAGCACATAATTGAAGAAGCACCACCACACCTTATTGAAGCAGAAAGAGAACACCAAGAACAGGCTAAAAGGAGAGAGAACGAAGAAAGTTCAGACTCCGAAATCCTCACATACCACAAGGCTTATCCACATCTAGTGCCAAAAGACAAACAGATTGAGGATACCCCATGCTACATGATTGGACAGAACCCTGCAGAAAGAAGGTGTGCCTTTCAGCATTGGTATCTCATCACAAGGAAAAGAACCCTACAGCTCAGGGCAGCTAGACGAAGAACAGAGGAAAGCGTGAATCGTGTATTGACACATCTTCGGAAACTTGACAATCACATCTCAGAACAGACACCCTATAGGTCAAGACCTCCCCCTACTGTCCCATGCTTCCTCATAGAAAGCAATGAGTCATCCCTTTGATAGGCAGGCATTCATTGCCAATCTCCAGGCTATTCAGATCAATGCCACATTAGCTAATGACTTGCTAAACCTATTCGACCATCTTACAGAAAGGCATGATGATGCACAGAATGCCCTTAACCAAAGTACCGCTACCATGTGAAGACAAGCAGCTACTATTGCCACTTTGGAAAATCAAGTTAATCAAGCCACTACCCAAATCACTGCCCTGCAGGTGTTATCAGCAGCGAATCTCACCACGGCCCCTAAGCTTAGTAAAGCATTTGTGGACCCCGGATCCTATAACAGATCACAATCAAAGTTTGAAGAATGGTGGATGAAGATCCAATCTTGGTTACATGAAAACACCAGTGTTTCCACCAGCTAGCCAAAAGGCTGTAATTGCGGTCCTATCACATTTGGAAGGACAAAAGGCTGGAGGCTTTGCCCAGACAAAGTTAGATCTAATCTCATCAGGAGGAGCCTATCCTTGGGCGACCCTCATAATGGAAATTGAAGCCCTGTTTAGATCTGTAAATCAACAGGAGTGGGCTAGAGCAAAGCTTCAGACCCTTAAGCAAGAAAAGATGCCAATAGATGACTGGATCATCAAATTCATGGAATATGAACCCCAAACAGGAATGGATGCATCACATCTTATCTCCATCATTGAAAAGAATGTTGACCAAAAGATCATTAATAGAATCCTTATGGAAGGACCCTGACCAGCAACCGTACCAGACTATCTTGAGAAATGCCAAATCATCAGAACAAGGAGGCAACTCCTATCCTTTATCCATAATGGGACCACTGCACGCCATGACCCCTATGCCATGGATGTAGATCAAATGGAAATGGAATTGGAGCCAGCCAAATCCAATGAGGAAGAAGAAAGAGAAGTTGCTATGATCTGTAAAGGAAAAGCATGCATAGGAAAGAAATACAAGAAGATGTGAGCACAGATCTCGACATGCTTTAATTGCGGAAAGCTTGGACACTTTGCAAAAGAGTGCTGGCAATCATCCACTAAATGCCCTGATTGTTCTTGGACCAAAGGGGAACATAAATCCAATTGTGTCAGGACGAAGGTTTGCTTCAATAGATTGATGAATGTAAAAGGAGCCACCTCATGGGATGATGATGAAGACATCCCTCATGCTTGTAAAGGAATGACTATGGAGCAAGTGAGAGCTCTATTTCAATCCATGCCCTCAAGCTTGGGAAAAGCTTGAGCAGTCTTGAAGGACTGAGTGACCAGGCTGCAGAAAGAAGCTCAGATGTTCATGCTCTAATGTTAATCTTGGATGGATATGAATCTATGCCAGCAATTGTTCAAGGGGAATCCCATCATATAAAACCCACAAACATAGACATGCACCATTTAGCCACTCTTGCCATGGAGATCCAAAGAGAGAAAGAACCAAAATTGAAGTAAGAGATAGAATTGCCAATTATGGTAACCTCCGAAAGCAGAAAAAAGATCTTGGTTCAGGCCTTGCTAGACTCCAGATCACATGTCATGTTCCTAGACAAGAGTTGGGCAGAAGAAAATAAAATCCCGCTAAAACTGCTCCTGTGACCAGTAATACTGTATAACATGGATGGAACTCGGAACAGTGCAGGAATGCTGAGACACTATGCCAGCATCATTATGGAGTATGATGAACATCAAGAAAAGATGAGAACAGAGATAGCTGACCTCAGAAAGAATAAAGTGATTCTTGGCTTCACTTGGCTAAAGCACCATGACCTGGAAATAGATTGGAAGAAGCAAACAGTTCAGATGACAAGATGCCTGATCGAATGCCAAAACCCTTTCTTATATAAGTTAAATCAAATTGAGAAAGATGATGCTCAGTTTCTTGTAGAAATGTGTAGGGGACAGCAAGTGGATAGAAGGCTTGCTGAGCTAATGGACAAAAATAAATCACTGGAGGAACTAGTGCCAAAAGAGTATCACAAGTACCTCCATGTGTTTTCAAAGAAAGAATCTGAAAGGATGCCCACACGAAAACCATGGGATCACACTATTGAAATGAAACCAGACTTTGTGCCAAAAAAAGGAAGACTAATACCCCTAGATCCCATACAGCAAAAAGAGATTAGTGACTTTATAGATGACCAATTAGCCAAAGGGTACATCAGGCCCTCTAAATTGCCTCAAACCTCACCTGTGTTCTTTGTACCAAAGAAAGATGGAAGAAAACAAATGGTACAGGACTATCATTATCTAAACAAATTTACCATTTGGAATAACTATTCTCTTTTGCTTATATCCCAACTCATCGATAAACTAAATGGAGCAAAGCTCTTTATGAAGATGGATCTTTGCTGGGGATATAACAATATCCGAATCAAAGAGGGTGATGAATGGAAAGCCGCCTTCGTGTGCCACAGAGGATCATTCAAACCTCTGGTAATGTATTTTGGTCTATGCAATTCGCTGGCGATATTTCAAACAATGATGAATGAGTTATTCACTGACATGGATGACATATGTGTCATCTACATTGATGACATCATGATCTTTACCAAAACGGATAATCAAAAGGAACATGATCGGATCATGCTAAAGGTACTTGCACAATGTCATATCCCTGATTTCTGCAAAGTCCATCTCCGGTCATCTCCGGTCATCCAGATATCGCAACGGTCCTTAGAGTTCTGGACTTCGTCAGAGTTGGGCACTCTGGATGGTACTGTTTATATTCTCTCCTTTTGTTCTAGTTCAACTTCGTAAGTCTGTATTACACCTTTAGTCAGCTTAGTCAGTATTCTGATATTCTCCATCCTCCGACTTATTCATCTCTGTGTACATAGCCCTTGCTTAACCTTCAACCCTAGTAGTTTCCAGTCCAGAGTTGTCACTGGACATTAGTATATAAACTCCTGTAGTTTCTCTGTTGTACTTTAGTTTGAATATCAAATAAGTCACCTCCTAGCTTGAGTCTGACTAGTCTCCGTTCCTACTCTCTCTCTACTCTAAATACGAGGACCAGGGACTTGATAAGGGCGTGACACATATGTCCTGTGCCAATGTCCTCACCCCTCCATATCTCCATACCTCTGTCTCTATACCCCCGGTCGACCCTAGTCAACACCTTCATTCCTTTCATTCCCCTCCGCTGGACTTGAGCCCAGAGGACCAGACTTGACAGTATATTCAAACTCATACTTGTCAAGATCCCCTATTCCAAATCCCTATGTCGCATACACACACCACTCATACTGGTATCCTGCAGAGCACCTTTGGCTCCTCGTGCTCGGTACCAGGCAAATACATCAGTCTCACTCAACACCAGGCTCCCTCTATCTCTCAGAGGTGGCGACCCCTATCTCCACTTACTCTGCTTCCAGAGACAACCATCGATAAACCACGCATCACACTCTTCCCAGACAATGACGACAATGACTTCTATGGAGAACGTCATTGAACTGACACTCCGATGCCAGCCCGGTCAGCCGCTAATGGTTTTGATGGTTTTGGAGGTGGTGGTGATGGCGGTGATGACCCCGACAACCCCAATCCCAATAATAACGGCAATGATGACAACAAAGAACCAGACATCAATCGTCTCCTCTGAGACAATAATGACCAACCCCCGAATGAAGTTCCGTTGGCTTTCGAGCTGTTCAACCAACTCACCAATGCCATCCACGATACTGTATGATGCATCAGGCACTCTGTCGTAAAGATCCGTCTAGCAACTTCAAGACCAAAGTCCGAGAACTGGACACCTTTGACAGGTCTGACCCAAAGAAGCTCTGCCTCTTTGTCATCCAGTGCAAAATCAATTTCCAGGCAAACCCCAAGTCATTCAAGCGTGATCGTCAAAAGGTCACGTTCACTCAGTCCTATCTCAAGGGCATGGCTTTGGACTACTTTGAGCCGGACTTGCTCGGAGATCTAGCTCCAGCCAACCGTTCCTTGTGGATGGATGACTGGCAAGCTTTTCTCTTCAAGCTCCAGTCGAATTTCAGACCGCATGATTCCATTGCCGAGGCAGAAGCTCAGCTCGAGCAACTGCATATAAAGGAGACCCAGCACATCTCCAAATACATCGTTGAGTGGAATCGCCTCATGAACCAAGTCTGCGAGTGGGGACCTGGTGCTCTCTGCCGGAGTTTCTATAACAGGCTTCCAGATCGCATTAAGGACGAAATTGCTCATCACAGCAAACCCGACACCATCTACAACATGTGTACTCTGGCCCAGCAGATCAACCAGAGGTACTGGGAGTGCAAGGAAGAGATTTCACGCACTTCAAATGTCTCCAGATTGAACTCTGGCAACCCCCATTCATCTCATAAGTCATTGAGCTCTGCTCTGACTCCATCTGCCAAGCCTAAGGATGACAAATCCAAAGGCTCTCCTTCGTCCTCCAGCTCCACCTCCAACTCCAGTTCTTCCAGAGGAGGAAACAATTCCTTCAAGAAGGGTAATAATTCTTCTACACCTTCTACTATTTCTTCTAAATTAGGCAAAGACAGTAAACTCCTCCTAGAGGAACGTCAGCACTGCCTCCATTTAAATTTATGTCTTTTCTGTGGTGAGAGTGGTCATTCTGCCAAGGAATGCCCAAAGTCAAACTCTAGAGCATCAAAGGCTCGAGCTGCATCAGTAACTCCAGATGTGCTGGCTTCGATCTCTGCTTCTTCGGAGGCGAAAAAATAGAGTGCGACTCTCGAGTGTCCACACAGGCTGGGAGTCATGTTGAACCTGACTGTGCTCTCAAGGAGTTATGTCTCAATGCATCTGCTCTTTCTGATCCCAATTCTTTTCACCTGCTAATATCTTTGCCTGTACATAAAATCTCCAATGTACCAGTTCTCATTGATTCCGGCTCTACTCATTGTTTTATAGACTCTTCTTTTGTAGATAAACATAATCTTTCTATGTACTCTGTTCCTCTGACCAATCTACACTTGTTCGACAGTTCCTCTGCTTCCGTTATTAACTCCGCTATAGATCTGACCATCTCCTTTGCTTCTGGCATCTCTACCTCCGATGTATTTTATGTAACCTTGTTGGATCCTCAATGCAGCCTTGTTCTTGGACATTGCTGGCTCACCCGCTACAATCCATTGATTGACTGGGTTATGAGCAGCATTACCTTCCAGACTCCTGCAGACGGGATGCCAACCCTGATATCAACCTCTGTGCCTTCCAAGGCAACTCCATTGCTCGTCGACACTTCTTTGAGCACTCCAGATTTGCCAAAAGCTCCCAGACTTCCTGCCCCCTACATCTCTTTCGTCAACGCAGTCATGTTTCATCATGCCTGCAAGATGGAGGGCTCAGTCCAGTTCTCCCTTTCCCTTCGATCTACTGAAGAGATCTCCGCTTGCTCCGCCTCTGCCTCTACTGCGTCATCTTCTGACGAGAAGATCAACCTCTCTGGTGTTCCTTCGGAATACCACAATTTCACAGATGTCTTCAGCAAGAAAAAGGCTGATACATTAGCCCTGCATCAGCCCTACGACTTGAAGATCAACTTGGAAGAAGGTGTAGAACCTCCAGTCGGAAGGATCTATTCCATTTCCTCAACCAAACAACAAGCCCTCTGTGACTTCCTCAACAAACACCTCAACATCAGATTCATTCATTACTCCATGTCCCCACATGTGGCTCTGGTGTTGTTCGTCCAGAAGAAGGATGATTCCCTCTGAC
>JBBPKX010000052.1:0-35475 GCA_038089435.1 Boletus austroedulis | reverse complement strand
CCTCCGGACTTCGCACCTCTGGACTCCACCATCTGTCACCTCGAATTTGGCACCCCTCTTTTGCTGCGCTCTCCCGGACTTCCTCATTCAAGGATTTCCAACCCCTCGCCACTCCCATTCCACTTCTCAGTCGTTGACACTCCCTTATTAAGGGGAGGATAAGGACTCCGTCCACCGAGCCTCAACTCTGGTTTCCTCCAGTTTTTTTGGTCTTTTCTGATTTCTTTTGTCCTTTTTGTTTTGTCATCGCTGTTGTGAACATCCCTAACCCAGATAGTATCACATTATCAGCCTCTGACATCCCGTTTTCGGACCTCAGGATTCTCCATTGGACCCTCTAGTCACCTCCGGACTTTCCTCACCGGACTTCGTCATCCCTTGCCGGACTTCATTATTGCTCACTGGACCTTCCATCCCTGACCTCATCCCCTCTTTGTCGATATCTGCTCACCCGATAAGTGGTTTCCTCCATTGTGGCACTGCCTGTGATTGTCTTCAGACTTTCACACTTCTGTTCATCGCCCCCACTGGTCTACCGACTAACTCCGAAGTTGCCATCCGCATTTCCGGACTTCATCACCAGTATCCGAACCTTCGTTCTCTAGGTCCACCCTCCGTTTTATTAGGTCTCTGTCACCTTTAGACCTCGTCTCTACAGCATCAGGCATTTGTTCACCTCGCCTATACAACTTGAGACATCCCCTTTGTTAGTATGTCCACTCCTCCGAAGTTTTTTCTCGTGCCTCTGGACTTGTTGCCAACACCTGGACCTTCGATCTGCAAGGTCCCCCTCAGTTTCTCTTTTGGTCCTTTGCTCATCATGGACCTTGTCTCTCCTGCGTCGCATATGCCCCTTGATCTCCCATTGTTGGACCTCTTCACCTTTCCGTATGCACTCTGGGACACCTCTGTTCATCCCAGCTGGCCCTTCATGACTCCAGAATTATTCACCTTCTCTCTGGCTCTCCAGTCATGAACTCTGTTTTACTCCGCTTCGCCAGCCCTAGACTTCATTAATTCAAGTCCACCGGTTCATCCACCTGGTCCTTGTCCTTTTGGATGCCATTTGATGCTGTTAGATCATTCCTCCACCCATGCATCCATTTCCGTCCCACTTTCATTGCTTCGTCCTCAAACTCTGGATGCTCCTGTTCTCTCTGTTCCCTGCCTCTGCCAGCCTCTGAACGACATTTCGTGCACTTTTGCACACCTCCGTCTGCACATTTTGTGCACCTCCATCATGCTTCGGCACATTTTTCAGTTTAATTATGCCCCCTTTTACTCTTTCATAGATTAAAGTTGGTTGTTTTGTCGTTCCAGACTTCGTTTTTCGGCATTTTGGCACCTTTTGGAAGAAATCTACTCATCCTTGCATCATTCTAGGCCACCCTCCCTGTTCATTCCGCTCGTGAACGCTGCTGAACATCCGTTTAGCATGCTCTGAGCACCTCCGATGTGCTTGTTTTCCAGGTTCTTTTTTTGGACTTCCCTATTAAGGGGAGGATAAGGACTCTGCTTGCCACTACTCTTGTCATTTTCTAGGTCCATTTCGACACCAGTACAGCTCGCAAAGTCCCTCCAAGCTCGTATCTAGTGGATCATATTGTGGCCTCTTGTCCGAGCATCTCCGTTATGACCTCCGGACATTCCTGTCCAACTCCGGTCCTACTCCTAGTCCAGAAAAATGAGCCCCAGTGCACCGTCATCTGTTCATCCCCTGCGTCCTTCCATTAATCTAGATGTTTCCTGAAGACTCTGTCATCCATCCTTGGAGGTACCTCTGCTCTCATTATTCCTCAGACACTTTCCAAGTACCACCAGAACTCCAGTCTGACCTTCAGAGCTTCTCCTCCATCATCTCCAGTACTAAGGAACTCTTCTGGAACATTGTCATGTATCTTTCTGGACCCCAGTCTTCTACATCATGATCATGACGTACACCCCCTGTCCCCATTGAGTCGATATTGATCACCACGAACCCTTCTGACTATCCCTGCTCGCCTTATCTCTTTCCGAGCTGTTTCACTTTCAACTCCAATGTTTCCAGCACAAACTCCAGTCATATTGCCCAGTTCATCTCAATGAACTTCATGATAGTCCTGCTTATCTTCATTACAGTTCCCCATCTTCCTGGTGATCATTGTCCATCATCGACTCCCCCAGTTCATCCATTCAACTCTGTCAGTCATGCCATGATTAGTCAGTCACACTCTGGTGCCCCGTTCACCATCTCCGTTCCTTGGTCACTCCTTGGAAACTCCAGACTGATGCCACTGACTGAGTGAAGCTTTGTTTCACTCAAGAGTTGATTCCTCTCCGCCTTTGCAGGTTTTTACTCTCCAGGCCCCGACACTTCCGTATGCTCTATTCCATGAGCTTCCTGACCTTCGTGTCACCTCCGGTTGGACTTCCTCCTGGACACCTGCACCTCTGTTATGCCTCCAAATATGCTCATTATGATCATTACGATACATTCTCTGTTTCCTCTGTCTCCGCTTCTTTGTTTTTCGTCTATCTGAATATCTCCGTTATTCTTAGATTTATCTCCGCTTTTACTCCGATATTTTTCTGTTTTCTCCGTTCATTCCGTTTTTTAGACTTCATTGATAACAAGAAAAAGACAAAAGAAAACACCTATACATATCTATTTAGTTTTCCTGTTCCTTTTCTCCTTCCTTCTCTGCCTCTTTTCCCTCTGTCCCCCTTTCTGTGTCCTTTTCCACGTCTGTTTCATCTTTTTCTCTGTCCGCATCTTCGTCTGTCCCATCTCTGTTTTCCTCCATTTCTTCCGTTCCGACCTTCATCACCTCTGCTCTCTCTGTTTCCATCACCTCCGTTCCCGCCATTGCTTGCATCTTCATTTGGACCTGCACCTCATTTTGATGCTCCTTGCAGTCCTCCCTCATCCCAGCAACCTCCTCGCGAAGTCCTCTGACCTCGCCCACTAACTCCTTGAGCACTGCTGCGATCTCCTTTATCGCCTTCATCATCTCCGGGTCTCTGTTCCTCCGTGATGGACCCACTGGTACTTCAACGTACGCATGATTCTTCTTGCGCTGTTCTCCTCGTTGTGGTGACCCATCTTCGTCCCGACCCCTCCGGCATGTTATGTGTGCCTTGGCGCACTCTCCACACGCCTTCTCCTTCGTTCCTCGAGCAGGCTCTGTGCATGCCAAACACCGCTTCTTGCAGCACTGACACTTCTCTGCCACCATTCTCTGGGTGCTCCGACCCATTTCTGGCTCCTCCTTGTCGCTGCTTTCCTCCTCCGACATAAAAACAATCAGATTTGACTAATTTAGTTAGCATGACATCAACTCCGAATGTTTTGGGCACTCACCGGTTCTCTGGCCTTTTCCTTGCCCTTTTCCTTCGTTTTGGCTTCGTGCTCCCTTCTGGCGTGCTCCTCCGCCAACATCCAACGCGCTTCCTTCAAGTTCTGCTGGCGCTCCTCTTTCTCACATCATTTCCGCTCTTCCTTCTCGCATCATTTCCATTCCTCTTCTTCCTTGTGCAGCCTCATGTGTCTCCAATGCTCCATCGCCTTCGCATCCCACAGCTCCTTGCTGTCGTCGTCGCATTCCACGAGCTTTGCATCGGGCCACGTCTTGATATCGCCAGTATCAGACATCGTGGCTGAAGGGAAGAAAGACAAGAAAATTGACAAGTGCCAAACTCTGAACGGCCTTGTTATATAATCTGTTTCAAAACTCTGCTTGTTGATTGTCACATGTTGTGTCGCATCTCGCTTCCGAACTCCAGCTCAGATCAACAAGGTGTGGACCTCCACTCCACACATCCACTTTCTCCACTCCGCTCCAAGCAAGTCGTACTTGGACCACAATCCACCCTGTAGGCCTTGAGGGCTCAGCCTTAATGGGGGGGCACTGTCATGTACCGTGTCAACCCCTGTTCTGACCATCTCCGACCAGCCCCATCGAACTCCAGTCTCCTCCATTGGATCCTCCACCAGGAGTTCCATTCTGGCCCTTCGACCCATCTGGACTTGCTATGGAGATTCCTCTGCCCTCCAGACTTTTGTTTATAGTATTTCTCCTTTTGTTCTAGATCTGTTCTCGTCACCTTTCTGTCTTCTGTCACATAGCCTTCCAGACATTCGGTATATTCCATCTTCCGACCCTCTTGCTTATTTAGGCTATGTTGTTGGTTTGTACATTCTCCGTTCCGTCTTACAAACCCTATGTACATTGCCCTTCCTCCTTAGTCATCTCCGGTCCGGACTTACTCCAGACGCCATAGGACTTTGTATATAAACCTCCATATTTCCTCCTGTATTCTTTAGTTTGAATATTGTACATCATTGTACGTCATTGTACGTCATTATACGTCATTGTATGCCATTATATGTCACTATATGCCCCTTCTCTGGACTTGAAGTCCCCTTGAACATCTCCTCTTCTCCCTCATCTCCGAAATATGAGGATTGAATACTGGCAAGGGCGCGACACATAAGTCCTGCACTGATGTCCTCACCCCCTCCGCTCTGTTCCGGTTCGACCCTCCGGACCTATGATCTCCGGCTCGACCAATTCCGGACTTTGTTCGCAAGTCCCGGAAATAGCCCCTATCCTCCGGACCTCCGTTGGACTTAAGCCCAGGAGAAGGAGATGCAGCCTCTGACAAAGTCTCTCCTTGACAGAAAGGTTTGGACTTTATGTGATTTGCCCAAAGATCATGAATCCATCAAGGGAAGATGGGTACATGCAGTTAAAAGCAATGGCCACAAGAAGGCTTGCTTTGTAGCAAAAGGCTTCACACAAGTCTTTGACATAGACTATAAAGAGACATTCTCTCTAGTTACCAGGTTTGAAACTGTTTG
Source organism: Boletus austroedulis (assembly GCA_038089435.1). Taxonomy (NCBI): domain Eukaryota; kingdom Fungi; phylum Basidiomycota; class Agaricomycetes; order Boletales; family Boletaceae; genus Boletus; species Boletus austroedulis. The sequence continues at coordinate 30,635 of JBBPKX010000052.1, read as the reverse complement.
CCTCCTTCTCACATTAGCTTTGCTTGAGGATTGGGAGATGCATGCCCTAGATGTCAAAATGGCATTCTTGTTTGGCAAAATAGAGGAAGACCTCTACTTGATTCAACCTGAAGGTTTCATAGTAAAAGGTCAGGAGAACAAGGTTTGTTGACTTGGAAAGGCCATCTATGGCTTGAAGCAGGCCACCCTACAATGGAATAAGGCCTTGCATGCTTCACTCCTTGAACTAGGATTCAAGAGGACCCTGGCTGATCCAGGAGTATATATCAAACACATCGGTGACCATTTGGTCATTCTTGTTTTTTACATTGACAATGCTTTATTTTTAGGTAGTAATAAAACTTTTGTCCTCAAGTACAAGAAACTATTCATGAAATGTTGGAAATCTTGCAATTTAGGTAAGGTTACAGAATATAGTACCTAGGCATAAGGATTACCAGAGACCATAAGATGAGATCTCTGAGACTTAACCAAATCTCCTATACACAAAAAGTAGTTGAGTGCTTTGGTCAAGTTAACTGTAAACCAGTTTCCACTCCTCTACCTGCCAGTTATCAACTGAGACCCAACAAAGGAATGTCACACCCTGTGCTAAAGCAGAAGTATCAGTCATCAGATCCCTGCTCTACATTATGCTAGGCACAAGACCGGATCTTGCTTATGCAGTTATCAAGATGTCCCAGTTCTCTGCAAATCCCTCTGAAGAGCACTTGCAGAAGGCCCTTCACATAGTGCACTATCTTGCACACACAACATTGTTGTGTTGAAGATATACTGGAGCTGGACCCAATAACAGGTTCATTGCTTACTCTGATACTGATTGGGCTGGAGATATCAAGACCTCTCGATCTACCACTGGTTACTCTATCTTCTTGACTAACAGGATTGTATCCTGGTTATCAAAATGCCAGAAGAGAGTTAGACTTTTATCCACTGAAGCCAAGTATTGTGGAATGACAGAGTATGCGAAACAGATCCAATGGATATGCAATCTCTTCGAGGAACTTATGTTTCCACTTTCCACAATTCCCCTATGTGTTGATAATCAGGAAGCTATCTTTCTCACTTTGAATCCTGCTCAAGAAGGATGGACAAAACATGTTTGTATCTCCGAATATTACATACAGGAAGCTGTCGAGTTTAAAGAGGTAGAAATATTTTATGTTCCCTCTAACCAACAGCTGGCAGATATCTTCACAAAGAATCTGACCAAGGAACCCTTCGAGCATGGACAAAAGTATTTGACATTATCTCCTTCATGAGTACTGAATGTTTCTAGTGAGGAAGAGTGTTGAGATTTGGGTATTCATATTTCATATTCATCTAAAGAGACCCAAACTCTAGACTGTCCATTGTATTGGACTATTACACTATCACATTTGACTCATGCATACAGTGACCTCCAAAACTGTTGCAATAATTGACCTCATTATAGTGTATAAAGTGTACTGCAATCATATGTGGGAATTTCACTTGGGTTTGCTGAGATAATCAATAGTCCTTACTCTTGGCTACCAAATCAGTCCCTGGGTCATGTGATATGGCTCAGTTGCTATGGAGATATACCTATTTCAAAACAACAGTACTATTGCAACAGTTTTGCACCTAATGGTTTTTGGGATATATTAGTACTTGGTATAGCCTCCTTTTGCTTTGAGCACTGCTTAAATCCTCCTAGGCATGCTTTCAATCAACTTCTGACACTCCTCAACTGGTATTTCTTTCTATTCCTCCTTAACCCTATCCTATAATCTAAGAACTTCATTGGATGTGTTCTGATGCTCTGCCAGCCTTCTTGTGAGGTAATTTCAAAGATGTTCAATGGGGTTTAAGTCAGGAGACTGTGCAGGCCACACCATAGTTCTGAAATCTTGCTCCTCTAGTCAATCCTTCACATTTCTACAGGTATGCTTGGAGTCATTGTCTTGCTAAAAGATAATGTCAGAAGAATTCAGACCATAATACTCCAGAGTATTCAGCAAGTCCTTCTTCAAAATCCAAAGGTAAAGGTCCCCATCCATCCTACCATCAATCCTGGTATCATCACCAAGTTCCTTCCAAGTCATATAGCCCCACATCATCAAAAAATCTCCTCCATACTTGATTGTTCCTTCCACTAGCATATTACTAACCCCTTTCCCTGCCTTTTTCCACATCCATTTATGTCCATCTGACCCTAGGTAATTGATTTTGGTCTTATTAGATCATACTACCTTCTTCCAATCTTCTATAGTCCAATCCTTGTGAGCATAGGCAAAATCTAAATGAGCTTTATAATGCTTGGCTGAGAGAAGAGAATGTTTGGACTTGACCACAGCCTTCATGCCAGTATTTTTCAAGTGTTGATGTACTGTAGTGGCAGAGAGAGGTTGATTGATGACATTGGTGAGAGCTTTGGTCACTTGAACAGCAGTATTGGCCTTGCCAAAAGAGATGAAATGAATAGCATGGCAACAGTTGGTGGAGGAAAGCTTGGATGGATGACCTCCAGTAGACTTCCAAAGCTTAGAATGCTTTTTGGAGTGAAGTCTAGAGATGGTGGACACAGGAAGACCAGTAGTAGCAGCAATAGAGTGAGCAGAGTATCCAATATCAAGCATAAAGAGAATGGTGTTTTTTTGAGTAAAGGAAATGGATCTCATGATGATGTAGTTGGGAATAAAGATGTGTAGAGCCTATTTCAAACTTAGACATAGTATTTGTGTGTGTATCTTTGTTTGTATGGGCAAATATCACTAATTATCATGTGATTTCAATGATATTTCACTATATTTATTAATAGATGCAAAACTGTTGCAATGGTATTGTTGTTTTGAAATAGCCATATCTCTACAGCAACTGAGCCATATCACATGACCCAGGGACCGATTTGGTAGCCAAGAGTAAGGGCTATCAATTACCTCAGCAAACCCAAGCGAAATTCCCACATATGATTGCAGTACACTTCACACACTGTAATGAGGTCAATCATTGCAACAGTTTTGGATGTCACTGTAGGTTCTAACAAGTCCAAGAGGAGATTATGAGGACATAATTCCAGATCAAAGTGATGAGGAAATTCACATATAAATATGGGAGAAAAAAAGTCTTGACACAATACTTCATATCCCTGGAAGTGAATGAGAGTATCTGGTGTGGTATTGTAAGTCTTGAAGGGAAATGTCCATCTGGTGCCAGAATATGCCAAAAAAAGAGTCTCGTCCATAGAAAAAAGAAAAGAACAAGAAAGATTATGCTCATTGAGGGTATTAGCCTCAATGGAAGTGATCCTGAAAGGAATCACAATCTGATTAGAATTCAGGTCTCTTACCTGCAGCACAATGTCTGTCTGTTGCAGAAAAGGTACTTCCAGTTCTTCATCCTCATAAATATTTTCCTTGACATCATCTCCATGGATTGGAGCAAGGTTGGCAAGATCTTCAGGGATAGGATGGATATTTAGGAACTCAGCAAGTTGTTGCTGGAGTGCTGTTGGGTGTGTCAGGGAAATGATTTCTGATGACTTATGCCAATCAGCCTGTTCAAAAGAATCCCAAATTTCGAGAGTGTTGGGCATGTTCCTCAAGTTCCAGAGTTGTTGGCTATAGAGGTTCTCCATTGAGAGGATTGTGAGGGGGAGCATAAGGAGGTGGTGATGGAGAGGAAGGAGGAGTTGAGACAGAGGGGTTTGTATGGCAGTAGTGCCATTGAACTGATTGTCAATAAAAAGAAACTCTGAACTGCTTCTATAAAGTTTGTGGTGTGGAATTTGAATACCAGAGTAGTGCTCACCTTCTTCTAGATGGTGTTCACACTTGGGGCAGATCATGTGAAAAGGGAGTCCTAGGTGATTGCGATGCTCTAAGCAGTTCCAAACTCTTCCTCCTGGTGGACAAATATGAGTCTAATAGATCTGACCTTCTTAAAGGATAGGAATGACTTTGGGATGTTTCCTAATCGCCTCCAGAATAATCTGGGCAGGGGATGATGGTGGAGTTGGATTGGATGGTCTTGCCATAAAAGGTGGTGATGGAGCAGGTGTGGCATGAACCTGTGCAGTTGGTTGAAGCTTATAAAGCATAAACTGCAAGGCATAGTTGTTACCATCAGCAGCCACATAAACACCAATAAACATGAATAAACCATCCAAGACCAAGAAGAAACAGGCAATGCATGCTGTTAAGAAGACAAAGAAATTGTTGATGGCAAGAGCAGGAGTAGCAAACACAAGAGATTGAAAAATCCCTTGGAGGCAGTGAATAGTTTTGAGAAACAACTGCACAAGCCTAAACTCCATGAGTCTGAGCAAAGGGGAGACTGGAAAGACATTGAAGTATGTCTGGCCCTTATAAGTGCTTGGGGCTCATAACCTAAAGAGATGTGCTAGTCTCTTTATCTCCTTGGAGGCTAACCAAAGGAACACTCAAATAGAAGGTAGGAGTGGTAGAGGAAGTTGGGACTTCTTGTAGAGAACTTACAAGTAGAGTAGGCTTGTAGTGTGTGAAGTAAGGGGCAAGTGAAAGACTTGTTAACCTTTTTTGAGAGCAAGATACTTGAGCTCTCTTATATACATAAGTGGACTGTTTGTCCATGTATGTACTCTATCTATAAAGAGATAGGAAGGTGAATGATAAGAAAATAAAAAGGTAAGCTGTAATGACTAAACAGCCTTATCTACCAATGGCAAATAGATCTCCTATCTATGACATATGCATGAGTCAAATGTGATAGTGTAATAGTCCAATACAATGGACAGTCTATGTGACAACCTGGCTTCCTGGGGCTGTTTTATACTCTGGGGGTTCCCTAGTTAAAGAGCTTGGAGGAAGTGTGCTTCAAGCAACTAAGGGAGGAGCTGAGGGGCTGGGAGAAAGGCAGGGAAAATACAGGTGAATTAAGATGGGGACTGTGCTACTGACAGGCCTTTATATACTCTACACTACAAGGCAGTGCTTGGTCCATGCTACTGAGGCTATCCTGAGCTACTATAGCTATTGGTACATGAGGCAGAGAGGGCTGTGAAGCATCCATAATGCTATAGGCTAAGATATGACAGTGCCTCCTCCATGAGGCATTTATAGGATCAACATGATGTAGCTGCAAGGCAAATCCTGTACCTGGCTGTGCTATCCTGTGCATCCTATGCCATGCTGTGTGCAGTGCCTGCTGCATGAGGCATGTGAGTCAGAGTGACCAAGAGTGACTCCTACTGACTCTGGTGTGACTCAGTATGACTTGGTATGACTCGATCGAGGTCATGACTCGTTATGACTCAATGTAACTCAATGTGACTCATTATGATTTGTGATGACTCATGGGACTCTGTGGCTGTGCTGTGGCTATGACCCACAACCAAGAATGATGGAAAAATAAAAAATGTACACCCATCTTAGGGGTTCATTACAGTCTAGAGTTTGGGTCTCTTTAGATGAATATGAAATATGAATATCCAAATCTCAACATTATCAAGTGCAAATCCTGGAAGATGGCAAGCACTCACTATTTGAGTTGTATATGAATTGGTGGTCCCAAACAGCCAGATGAGCTGTACATAGTCTTCCAATGCATGAAATTTATATGTGTTGATGTTGAACATCTTGGGCAGTGATGCAGATCTTATAGCCTTCTTTCGATGGCCAGATTGCAGGTCAGAAAGTTCTCTTCTAACTCATTGAGCAGTTTCTTGAGGTAGTTCTTCAGCTTGAAATGCAGCACATGTAATATGCTGAAACTTTTGCATTTGAACTCCTAGCTGGCACAGTGCCTGATGTAAGAGAGCAAGCATGCCATCAGTGTGGAGCCTCAGTTTCACCAATGCCTGCCATTCAGCCAGGTGAAACAGGAGAGTTTGTACAACATTGTCATGGACAGGGGGTAATAACCCCTCAAGCACAGGCATAGAATACTACATATGATGTTAGCCAAATTTTGTTGCCAGGTATATGGAGATCCTTACCTGTAGGACATCCTTGAAGTGCCATGCAGGGCATAGACTGGTATTGGAAACATCATCAGGGAAATGACAAATAGTATCCAATTCAAAAGGAGGAACAGCACTAAACCTATCACAAATGATTTCAGTTTACTAACTCAGACTGTATAGCATCTTTGATGAACCTTTCATTGAGGGTATTGATATGAGAAGGACTGATCTTAAACAGAATTCTGAATATGTGCTGCAGGCATGACTTCAGGACCCCCAGATCAAACTCATGTAGTACATCAACCATGAGGGAGGGGTAAATATTGAAACCCATTTGTGACAGATGCTGGGTAAAGGAATTCTAAATGTGGTTAGTGAGTATCTTATTAGGTACTAGACCTCAAAGGACTCACAACAGTAGGCACCAGCAAATAGAGCTTCAACATCCATTCTACCACTATACCCTTCAAGGGTTTTCCAAACTTGTAGATAACCCACTGAGCATTGAGGACCATTCATTGAAAGTGATCACAAGCACATGAGAGTCTTGCTGACATGTCACTCAGAAACCTGAGCTTATAGAAAATTGACTTGGATATTAAATACCATGGGCATGGACAGATGCCTTTGTCTCAAATCATAGCAAGGAGAACTCTGGGATATCTGTCAGTTCATAAAACACTCTAACCTAACATAGCTTACTTCTCAGGATAGTTAGTGGAGTATGTAAATATCTGAGGGTAGACCCACTATGGAGCTCCAGACTGCTCTGGGTCTGTATCCCCAGTTTCTATGATATTCTGTGACCATATCCTATTGTCATACCATATTGTCAATAGTCCAGAAGGTCAGCTGCATAGTCTGGGTCTGTATTAGTAAGTCTGAGTCTGGTATGTTTAGTCCGGTCCAGATCCGCTATTTTCCCACGCCTTGTTTAATGTTTTACCTTTGTTTTATCATTTGGATTTCATAGTTACCACTTATTTAAACCTTACATACATACTGAAACGACCTAACTCACTTAAAAGCTGGACGCTTGAGAAGGGGGCATTTGAGCATATAGGTGAGAGAGGGAAATATCAAAGGAGAACAAGACTGGGGGCCTTGTCTCACTTCGAGCCTGATATTTATACTCTACTGTACATGGCTGTGCCTGGTCTGTGCTAGTGAGGCTATACTATGTTAAATATGCTATTGGTACATGAGGCGAAGCACTGGGGCAGAGACGGACTAGTTAGGATGAGGGGACAAGTCATATCATACTCAACCTGAGTCATTCTGAGTCATAGGGGCTATTTATGGATAGGTGTGCGCTGGCAGCATACAGCCACGCATCGCCTCGATGAGTCGATCCAGAGTGATGACATCAAGGGTGTCACAACCTTGAGCCATGTGCCCTTGGTCCGGACTGGTCGAGGTCCGTCCTCGAGTCTCTATCTGCTAACCCCTTAGCTAAGTGCCATACAAGAAAGAAAATAGAAAAGAAACTAAATACGAGTCCGTTAAGTATCGGATAACTTGTGGAATATCGAGGAAACGTTACACTACTCCCTCCCTATGAGCTGGCATCCTGACAGCCAATCATTCACCTTCAGGTGGCTCATCCGGCCAAGTAAGATGCGCCAAGAACCAGGCGAAGTACCCGCGCTGTTCCTGCGGCATATTCATGTGGGGTGGCCACTGGGTGATTTGAGGGTGGTACTGGTCCGAGGGACCGATGTCTGGCCAATGGTAAGGTGTGGGCCAGAGAGTGGCATTGGGACGGATTGGCGGGAGTGGGTCCAGGATTGGGACAGCTTCCATCACTTCCAGGACCGGCATTACGCCCGGCAACCACATATGCCATGGCTCACTTGCCAATTCCCATGGGCCAGGCCAGTTCTTGGGCGTCCACTGGGGGTCTGTGGGATTTGGAGTGGACGCGAGATCCAGCATGGAGTCATTGTCGCCGTCATCATTGTCACCCCAAACCGACGCGGTGTTAGGGATACTATGGGAGTCTGACGCATTATCCCATATGAATATCCAATGTTCCATGTGGTTTCCAAGCGGGTGATTGGGATCCCATTCATTATCCCAGATGGTGGTCGGATCTTCTATTTCCTCAATTTCATTTTCAGGGTTTTTGGGAATGGAACGTGGTGAGATATAAATAGGAGAACGGAGGCAGAGTCAGGGAAGGCAGGCGAGAGCAGTCCGGATAGCGGTTAAGCGGTTGCGGATGTGGTCCATTGTGAGAGCAAGGCTCGATCAGCAATAAGAGCATTGGTAACCCAGGCGCATCCCTGGGGCAATCTGCTAGGGATGATCGAGTCGATCAAACAGCAGTAGATGTGTAGGCTTTTCTGGTATTGGGGATCCACAATGCTTGAATAAATTAAAGAAGTCTGGTACCACTATGCGGAGTTTTCGAGGGGCACTTGGCATCCATTTATAGAAGTCCGTGATTGCCTGCTTCGTGTGTTCGAGGTTACTCTCTGGTTCCCAAGTTCGTTCTTCTTCCAGGTAGCCCTTCCAATGCATCAGGAATTGGAGGCGGTTCCTAGCCCATCTACTATCCACAACTTTCTCGACTTCTCATTCGTTCTCCCATTCTTTGGTCACCAGAACCGGTCTGGGTTCCATTACAGTTTGTCCGGGTAGTTGTTCTTTATATGGTTTAACACAGGATATATTGACCGTGGGGTGGATTCTCATTGATCAGGGAAGGCGCAGCTCGACTGCGTTAGGTCTGGCTAGGTGGACTATGACATAAGGTCCGATCCATCGCTCCGTGAGCTTCTTCGATGCTCTGGTCAATCTTAGGTTTTCTGTGGATAGCCACACCTGATCTCCGATCTGATATGGTGGGGCGTCCGATCTATGACGATCCGCTTGCTCCTTCATATGTTGTTGAGCTTTCGCCAAATTCTCCTGAGTTTGTTCCCATACTTTCTTTATATGCTCCAATAGTTCTTCGGCTGTGGGTGCCTTTGTTGTGCACTGCTCAAAGCCCATTCTTGGCTGGTACATATGCGTGATGCTGAAGGGCGACGCTCCAGTCGACGCTTGAGCTTTACTATTATATGAGAATTGCACAATAGCTAGCCATTCGGTCCACTTCGACTGCTGTGAGAAGCAGAAGAGTTGGAGGAACTGCTGTAGATCTCTATTAATCCATTCCGTCTGTCCATCTGTCTGGGGATGGAAGGCGGTGGATAATTTCGGCTTTATTCCTAACCTTCGGCATAAGTCTGTCATCACCTGTGATGCGAACTGCAGTCCTCGGTCCAACGTTATGGTCCGGGGTAGACTGTGCATTTTCCAGACATGATCTAGATAGAGGTGAGCGGTCTGCAGTGCCATGGTGGTTTTCTTACAAGGGATGAATTCTACTTCCTTCGAGAATCGATCTACAACTACCAAGATGGCATCTAGCCCTTGGCTTGTCAGCAAGTCTGTTATGAAGTCGGCAGAGATATCTTTCCATGGTTTTTCCAGTATAGGGAGCGGTAATAGCTTTCTGGCTGGCGGGGCATTAGCTCCTTTATGTCAAGCGCATAGGTCGCACCTGGTGACATAATCTTTTACTTTCTTCGTCATTCCTGGCCAAGTATAGCTGCGATGTATTAGCTCTAGTGTTTTCTCTACTCCTGGATGTCTGGCTACGGGGGTATCGTGATGCAGCTGTAGTATCTCCATTTGGAGTTCTTCATCATCCAGTACGAAGATCTTTCCTTCTTTGTCCACTAGCAAATCTTCTTGCTCCATATGGACTTCATATCACTTTTCTAGATTTTGCACTTCGGTTTCTTTTAATCTATGGATGAGATCTCTGATCCGTTGGGTTATCTCTTCATCGTCCATTCATATGTGAACAGTGCAAATCTTTTCTTGGGGGATTACGGTTACTCCTTTGTTATCTTCTTCTTTTCCATCCGAATGATCCTCTCTTCTAGAAAGGGCATTAGGTTTTCCCATTTGAGTTCCGGCTTTATGTACCCATTTGAAACAGAAACGTGACAGGTATTGAGCCCATCTCGCTTGTCTCCTATTAAGATCTTGTCGTTTCATGAACCATTGAAGGTTTGCGTGGTCATTCCATATCTTGAACTCTTCTTGTGCTCCTTCTAAGTAGTGATGCCATTGCTCTAGGCTTCATATAACTGAGAGCATCTCTTTATCCACAATAGGGTAGTTCCGTTCTTCCAGTGTCATGGAGTGTGAGGAGTAAGCGACTAGATGCCACTTTCCTTCTTTCTCTATGGATAACACTGTGCCTATTGCGAAGTCCAATGCATCCATTTCGAGGCAGAATTGCTTATCTATATCGGGGTAGGTGAGGATAGGGGCAGTGGTGAATTTCTCTTTTAAATTGTTGAAGGCCTTCTGTTGGCGCTCCGTCCATTCGAATACTATATCTTTCTTTGTCAGGTCGTTGAGCGGTCTCGCGATTTGCACATATCCATATATGAACCTGCGGTAGAAGTTGGCTAGTCCGAGGAAACTTCTGACGTTCTTTACTTTAGTAGGCATAGGCCATTGCTTGATGGCTTTAACCTTTTCTTCATCCATTTGGATTCCTTCTGAGGTAACAATCATCCCTAGGAACTCTACTTGTTTCACTCGAAAGTAGCACTTTTCTGGCTTTATGAATAGATCGTTCTCGGCAAGGCGTGCGAGAACCTTGAGTACAATTCAATCGTGCTCTTTTTGGTTATCGGTTTTAGTGAAGATCATGATGTCATCAATATAGACGACGCATACATCTTCCATGTCCGCGAACAGTTCATTCATCATTGTTTGAAACGTTGCAGGGGAGTTGCATAATCCAAAATACATCACTAGAGGTTCGAATGAACCTCTGTGACAGACGAAGGTGGCTTTCCATTCATCTCCTTCCTTGATTCGTATATTATTGTATCCCCATCGGAGATCCATTTTCATAAAAAGTTTTGCTCCGGCTAGTTTATCGACGAGTTGGGATATGAGGGGTAACGGGTAGTTGTTTTTAATAGTGAATTCGCTTAGATAACGGTAGTCCTGTACCATTCGTTTTCTTCCGTCCTTCTTCGGTACGAAGAATATGGGCGAGGTCTGAGGTGATTTAGAGGGTCGGATATACCCTTTCGAGAGTTGATTGTCTATGAAATCGCTAACCTCTTTTTGCTGTATGGGATCAAGGGGTATCAATCTTCCCTTCTTCGGTGCAAAGTCCGATTTTAAGTCTATAGCGTGATCCCATGGTTTTTTAATCAGCATTCATTCCGATTCTTTCTTCGAGAAGACGTGAAGGTATTTGTGGTATTCTTTCGGCACTAGTTCCTCTGGCGTTTTATTTTTATCCATTAGCTCCACAAGTTTCTTGTCTACTTGCTGTCCTCTGCGCATCTCTGCGAGGTTCTGAGTGTCGTTTATCTCTAGTTGGTTGAGGTAGTGTAGGAATGGGTTCTTGCATTCGGTCGGGCATCTCGTCATCCGTACCGTTTGCTTTTCCCAATCTATTTCCAGGTTATGGTGCTTTAGCCATGTGAATCTGAGGATTACTTTATTCTTTCCAAGATTGGCGATCTTGGCTTTCATTTCCTCTCGATGTCCATCGTACTCCATTACAATGCAAGCATAGTACTTCAGCATTCCAGCACTGTTCCTTGTGCCATCCGCATTATAGAGGATAATAGGACGTGGTAGCGGCTTCAGTGGTATCTCATTTTCTTCGGCCCATTTCTGGTCTATGAACGTCATGTGTGAGCCTAAATCTAGTAGGGCTTTGATCAGGGCTTCTTTTCCATTTTCTGTGTATATGGTGATTGGTAACTCGATCTCTCTTTTCTTTGTTAATCCTTCGTTTATCTCGGCTGCGATAGCTGCAAGGTGTCACATGTCGATGTCTGTGGGTTTTATATTATGGGGGTTTTCCTGAATGATAGTGGGCATAGCTTCATATCCATCCAAGATTAATGACATGGCGCGTGCGTCTGAGCTTCTTTCGGCAGAGTGGTCACTCAGCTCCTCCAGACTGCTCAAGCTTTTCCTGAGCTTGAGGGCATGGATTGAAACAGAGCTTTCACTTGTTCCATTGTCATTCCTTTGCATGTGCGTGGGATGTCTTCTTCATCACTCCAAGATGTAGCGGGCTGCATGTTCATTGTTCTCGTGGATTGCGCTTTGATCCTTATGCAATTGGGTTTATGCTCCCCTTTTGTCCAGGAACAGTCCGGGCACTTGGTCGATCCTTGTCGACAATCTTTCGTGAAGTGGCCGGGCTTTCCACAGTTAAAGCAAGTGCTGATCCGTGCTCGTGTCTTTTTGTACTTCTTTCCTACGCAGGCTTTTCCTTTTCAGATCATGGCAGCTTCTTGTTCATCGTCTTCGAGTTCTGGTTCTTCCTCCTCCATCTCCATGCGATCTACGTCCATGGCGAAGGGATCCCGTCTAGCGGTTGTCCCGTTATGGATAAAGGAGAGGAGCTGTCTCCTTGTTCCGATAACTCGGCATTTCTCCAGATAGTCCGGTACTGATGCCGGTCTAGGTCCTTCCATAAGGATGCAGTTAATGATCTTCTGATCAACATTCTTTTCAATTATGGAGATAAGATGCGATGTATCCATTCCTGTTTGGGGTTCATATTCCATAAACTTGATGATCCAGTCATCTATCAGCATCTTTCCTTGTTTTAGTGATTGCAATTTCGCTCTAGCCCATTCTTGTTGATTCACAGATCTAAAGAGGGCTTCGATCTCCATTACTAGGGTGGCCCAAGTATAGGTTCCTCCTTGTGAGATGAGATCTAACTTTGTTCGTGCAAAGCCTCTGGCCTTTTGTCCTTCTAACCGAGATAGGACTGCGATTACGGCCTTTTGGCTTGCCAGCGGAAACACTGTGGCGTTTTCATGTAACCAAGATTGGATTTTCGTCCACCACTCTTCAAACTTGGATCGAGATCTGTTATACAATCCGGGGTCTACAAAAGCTTTGCTGAGCTTAGGTGCTGTGGTGGGGTTTGCTGCAGATAACACCTGCAGGGCGGTGATTTGAGTGGTTGCTTGATTAATCTGATTTTCTAATGCGGCAATGGTAGCTGCCTGCCTCCTTGTCGTAGTGGTGCTAAGGTTGAGTGCAGCCTGTGCATCATCATGTCTTTCCATGAGATGGTCGAATAGATTAAGGAGGTCATTAGCTAATGTGGCATTGATCTGTATCACCTGGAGATTGGCTACAAAAGCCTGGCGATCAAAGGGATGACTCATCGCTTTCTATGGGAAATGGGGTGGCGCATCTAACAGGTCTCAGGATATATGGAGTTTGTTCCAAGATCTGATCATCCAATTCCCATAAATGAGTAAGCGTTCTATCAGCTATTTTCTGAGTCCTTCTCACTGCCCTTGCAGCTAGAGTTCTTTCTCTTGCAAGGATATAATGATGACGAAAGGCTCTTCTCCTTTTGGCTGGAGATTGTCCAATAGTGTGCCTAGGTGCACTCTCTATTTGTTCGTCCCTAGGTATGGGTCCTCGATATGGCCCTTCGTACGATTCTTCAGATTCTTCCTCTACTACTTCCGCAACTCGGGGTTCCTGATTTTCTTCGATCAAGTGTGGAGGCGCTTCTTCAATTACGCACTCTTCTCTTGGTGGGATTGGGATAGGCTCTTCTATATTTAGGTATTGCACGTATAACAACCTAATACGGATTGTAACGATGAGGTTGCCTAAGTGTCGAGCGGGGTCTGAGAGGAGTAATGATATCACAAGCAAGAGGCTCGTGAGGATGAAACCAGTGGGGATAAGGAGCAGGATGAGGAGGATGGGGTGTAGGAGCTCTCTCTCGAATTCATATTTGCTCCTGGATGTTTGCATGCACCGCATGAACCTGTTCTCTGAGTTCGACTGCTCTGGTGGCATTCCTGTCTCTCTCCTCAGCAAGGTGTATCCCCTCCTGAATAAGATCATCAATCTCCTGTCTAAGTCTCTCTCTAGTCACACGTCTATATCCGCTTGCCTCAGTTGTCGATCCACGACGTCTGTTGCTGGTTATACGTGACCAGTCTACTGGTTTGTCAAGAAGCAGGGCTGGGTGATCAGGGGTAGAGGGGTAGTAGGGCAGTGTGCCTTCTTCATGCTGGAATGGGATTACGATATCCCTGTAGAGGTCTTCTTTGTTCTCGACTAATGTGGATGGTGCGTTGTCCAGGCCTAGGGTACTTCTTTCCCTGGTGGTTCTTAAACCTTCGTCTAAACTAGTACAGTAGTCGGATAATTCTTCCAACTCTTTCGATCTCCTTTTGGCTACTTCTCTTTCCTCTGGTTCCGATTCTGGGTAGAGTAGCTGTAATGGGCTTCGTGAGCTCCTGATGCGATTCCCCTATGGATAAGGTGGAATGCCGTTACTATACCTGTAAGTCCTCTTTGTCTTCAACTTTTAACTCTACTGGCCAATCCAGTACGAGGTCTTCAAGGGTTATGGTTGACAGTCTGGCCCTTGCTACTGGGTCTGGGAAGCCTCTTGTTCCAGCGAGGGAGTACTCGAGTAAATCTTCAACGTGGTAGTACAACACTTGACTGTGTTCAGTACTCCAGACGAATGCGATGGAGGTGCCTACTGGTTAACCCTGGGTTCCTTTAGTCGACTTGTGTTCTTCCAGCGGATAGCTAGTCCGGTGGGTAAAGGTCAGTCTTGTTCTAATGAAACGACCTAACTCACTTAAGAGCTGGATGCTTGAGAAGGGGGCATTCGAGCGTATAGGTGAGAGAGGGAAATATCAAAGGAGAACAAGACTGGGGGCCTTGTCTCGCTTCGAGCCTGATATTTATACTCTACTGTACATGGCTGTGCCTGGTCCGTGCTAGCGAGGCTATACTATGTTAAATATGCTATTGGTACATGAGGTGAAGCACTGGGGCAGAGACGGACTAGTTAGGACGAGGGGACAAGTCATATCGTACTCGACCTGAGTCATTCCGAGTCATAGGGGCTATTTATGGATAGGTGTGCGCTGGCAGCATACAGCCGCGCATCACCTCGATGAGTCGATCCAGGATGATGACATCAAGGGTGTCACAGCCTTGAGCCATGCACCCTTGGTCCAGACTGGTCGAGGTCTGTCCTCAAGTCTCTATCTGCTAACCCCTTAGCTAAGTGCCATACAAGAAAGAAAATAGAAAGGAAACTAAATACGAGTCTGTTAAGTATCGGATAACTTGTGGAATATCGAGGAAACGTTACACATACTAGACAGTCCTCCGGGCATTCCCAAGGACTATAAAATCCTTGTCAACCATCCCTGACAAGGGAGAATATATGTTTTACTGTCTCACTGTCACCATTTACTGTCTACCAACCACCACACACATGTCTCCACCATTCCCCAATGCTCCTCTCATCATCCACCACCTTCCTATTGACCACCAATAGTCCAATAGTCTGGTTTCTCATGCTCCAGACTACCAACTGGACTTCAATGACTGTCCCAGAAATGTCCAGGACCACTCCCCTTCTATCCACCTATTACTCACCTGGTTATCATACACACAGGACCTCCTGGGACAAGCGCAATCACAGTCCCTCATCATTATAACTACTCACCCATAAAGTGAAGTTTACACCACCTTGTGATACTGTCAAAGCATCTAATGACTATGCCATTTTGGTAGGCTTCAATGATGTCATTGTTGAGCAGTATTCTTCAAACCATGTGAACAAGTTCTTGTCTGTAGTATGCAACCAGCTCTGCATTGTTTTTTGTGCTTGATAGATCCAATATAAATTTGTGAATCGTCCCAGGGAGCTGCAGTAGAGGTGAGATCTCATGGTGGGAAGAGATAGTAAAAACATACATGGGAGATGAATATGATTGGGTGACATGCACCTTCCTTAGGTCGTGCATGTGCATACTTAGTCAAGTTTCCAAATAGAAGGTAAATCAGCCATGCAGAGGCATGGCTGAATGCTGCTAAACATGTGGAATTGGACCACAGCATCATCCCTGCCACAACCCTCTCTAGCTTGCAACCATTGGATCTTCTTTGCTTCATGATATCATCCTGAGCTTTGTTTCATGCATTTGAAGTATAGAGCTTGTCATATACTTGCTGTTCTTCACCAGTCCACAGTGACTGCCAGACCTTAGAACATAGCATCAAACAAATCAGTAAAATTGAAATCAGAGATTACCTTCTTGAAAGGTGTGAGATGGAATAACTTTGATGATGCTTCAGTAAATACAGCACATATGATGTCAAGTAATGGCTGATAATACAAGGCCTCATTAGTAAAGGTCTTTCCATTCATTGTATTGTTTATCTCCCAGGTAGGTATGTTAATGTCCACAGAGCTCCATCTCCAGTTGTCTTGGCTGAAGGGGTTGTCTGTGCATTCCAGAAGCTGTGCATCATCTAAGCAGTGAGTCTCAGTATGAGTATTGAACTGCATGGTAAGTTCTTCAATGTCGAAATCAGGTGCTCAGAGAACATCATGCACAAGCCTATTAACCTCAGAGAAGGATTTCTGACAACTGCTCATAAAGACCCATGTCATCAATTGCCATATGGACATGTTTGCCCATGGCCAAGGTGGTTGACTGGCTTGCATGGCTGGCAGCTGTCCACATGAATATGTATGCCAGATTGTCAGAGGAGACAAATGATTCTGGGTCATGAGTTGGTCAATGCCAGTATTCATGTGCAATTCCAAATCAGTTGAACTATGTGCGAAAGGAGTTGAACATGTGGAGAAAGACATGATGGATGGTGAATGTGAGTACTGGAGGGAAAGATGTTGACACAGGAGGTTCTGGAAGTTGATCTTGATATCATGCTGGCATTTTGTGGACTCTTGGGCCCAGTGGCTCATGTGAGGCTGAAGTTTGTCTCTGGAAATTGCCAAAGACCTAATTGCAGGACAATGGTTGTGTACAGGGAATACTGATGGCAGGCAGATGTGAGGATGAAGCTTTGGTACTAAATAGGGTTTCGTTTGTGGGAGGAAGCAATTTGTCCTCATTTACAATGCATTGGATGTGTGGGCCATCATTCTGTAGCACTTAAGCTTGGTGAATGGAATCTGACTCTATTGTTACTCACCTACTTGGAGATCTAGTTTGCAAGTGGCAGGCATGTGGGTTCACCTTGGTTGGAGATCTGGCCCACTTTTTGGGCAAGTGCAACATAATGTCCATCCTTGCAAGACACTGCAAATGGTTCAACCAATAGATTGCACATGCAGCCCAATATTGGATGAGCTCCCTCTGAGAACTGAAGGTGCAGGGACATTCCTCTCCACACTGATACATGGTAGAGTGAGCAAATGTAACAAAGAGAAAGAAAACAGTACAAATCCTTTTTATATGACCCAGGGTTGGGATGGAATGCAAAAGGTAGGTTGAATGTGGATTGATAATCGGTCAAACTGAATAAGTTTACAGGATAAAGGTGTTGCTAAGACTTTCAAACCCAGAGCTCCAACCAGCAACTAGTATTATAACTAGCAAGCTGCCTGTGCAAGGTATGATTATGGACTCCCACAACATCTCAACTGCTCTAGATTCCTTCCCCCTCACTGCTGAGACACTGTTGTCCCCCCCTGTCCTGCATCTGTCTCCTTCCCTGAGTTCTTCATTAGGCTTGTCTCCAATACTGAGCCCCAAAAGGGATACTCTTGACTATCCATCTTGATTCTCCTACCTATCTCAAGCTAAATCATCCCATGTGGGTAATGGAATCTATTCACAGACCAGAAGTATATCCCTCCAAGCCGCTTTGGAAATCTCATCATTTTCCCAAGCCACTTCTGAAGTCCCATTTTCCCCCTCATTATCCCCCTGGGCCTGTGACCCTCACCATTCCTCTTCTCCTTGTGCTAGGATCTAAGCCTGCACAATCTCTGCACAGTGAGCAATGGCAGGATGTGTTCACCCTTACAATCCCAGAAGAACAGCTACTTCCCTTGAACTTTGATTTACAACATGAGCCCTAGGCCATCCATCTCACCTTCCTATGACTTTGGACAATGTTGACAAGATACAAACTTTATATTTGAATTATATAACATTGCTTCCTCTAAATTATAGGGAAGAACACTCTTTCAGGCTGCACTTAATGCTATGCCTGATAAGATTGTCAAGAAGGCTTATCAAGCAAAACTAGCAGTATACAAAAGCATCACAAATCACCTCTGTCTCACCTTATCAGAATTGGAAACCATCAAATGGCTGCATGATTATCTGAATGCCCTAAAGGAGGAGCAAGAGGCCAGGCTTGCCATCAGCAGGGCCCAGTTGAAAAGTGTGATGAGTATGATGGAGGGATGCAATCTATCACATGTCAAAGAAGATGGACTGTTCCATTGTGCAGCTTATGCTGATGACTTTATTGCTCTAAGTATTTCAAATACACAGCTTAATCAGTTTCATGACAGCATACTATCACAACCTGGGTTCTACCCTACATGCCATTTCGATAAGGATGAGGGGATAGATGGGAATGAGGATGGGGAAGTGGATGAGGATGATCTGCATGATCTACTAGCTCTTGAGCTGCCACTGTCAAGCAATGTGAACTCTTCTGACTCAGAGTAGGTGCTATGTTGGCTTTCTCCATTCAAGTTCCAGTCATTTATTTTGTACATCAAGTTGAAGCATGTACTTGGCATGTAGGACTCTGAGATGACATGTACAAATTGTATGGTACATTGCCACAAGCAATTGAATCCTTGAAGTGTGTATTCATGCAAAGCTTCCAGGTCTGAGTTGGAGATATCATGTATTGTGAATGCACACCACTTGCTTGCAAATGATTTATGTCTACTCAAAGCATGTATCTAGTACATCATGACCCACACACAAGCCTGAGGAAAACATAAATATCACTTCATTGCAGAGTCCACTAAACCTCCTTGCCCTAGAAGTAACTCAGGCTCTCAGTGAGCTCCTGTCCTTCACTCATGGATCTATTGCATGGGGTATGCAATGTTACAGAGTAATATGTCAAGTATCTCACTTCTCTGAGCCAGCAGACTGGGTCTGATGTAGATTATTGGGACAAATTGTTTCACAGTGATATGTATCCATCATATCTGTCGACATTTGCAGTAAACCAGCCCAGCTCCATGTACAGCAACCAGCAGGCACTTCCTTACATGGAAACTAGCAGTCTTGAGTTGTACAAAACCTCACTCACACTGATTTCTACTTCCTTGCCTTTTCACATGGCACATATGTTCTCTTTCAGTTTTCCTGTAGCACATGCATGCACTCACAGTCCCCCTCTTTCCATGGTACACACACCTACTGCCAGTCCTCTTGTGCCATGGCAGCCCGCTTGTCCTATATCCAAACCAGCATCCATAGCATCCACTTCCAATCTTCTAGTGACGACCAACTGACAATTTGTTCATGCAACATTTCCACCTGTGCCAGTGCCTTCTTTGATATCCATACCTGTAACATCAGCACCCACAGCATCCACATTCATAGTGCCTGCACTTACCAAAGAGATGGATAATGATGGACTGAACAACCAGTGGGAGGCAATTATTGAATGTGCATGAACAGAGCTGTACCAGTCTCTTCTAACCACAAACACCATCCCATTGCAGACCTGCTGGAAACAAGCACACCAGTGTGAGCAGGTCCAAATGATGAATAGTGTGATTGCCACTACCATGCAGTCAATCAGTGGGATAACTGCATCCATCGCTCAGTTGTCCATACCAAGTCACACCAGGATCTTTCAATTGGTCAATCAACAGCACTCTGGCTGCAAGAGAGACTGAAACACCAATGCTCAGATTTCATCCACCAAGTCTATGAATTGGCCCCAGATCTTTACTCACCAGAAGATGACAATACCATATTCTGCACAAATAGCATTCAACAGCTGTTTACAGTGGATGTGTTCCTGAAAGTGCAAAGGAATGAACACCTGTTCTCATCATGCATGTTTACAAAGTTTGTCATCAAGCAATTTGGAGGGGAGCTTGAAATCTGGAGGTGGTTTCCAGTAGAGGGCAACTCACTGAACCTGGATTGCATTTATGCTGTATGTGCCACTGCATTGGCACAGGCATTGAAGGACTACCAAGGCAGTTCATATAACTGCCTCAGAAACAGAGTAGATGTCTAGTGCCCAGATTATATCAGATATAGAAGGGTGATAAAGTAGATGCAGGAGTCAGGCATAGGTGCTTGGTTAGATGCCCAACAGAGGGTGATCAAGGTCTGGGGTTGGGCCAGTTTGACTCATTAGATGCCTGCAAATGCTGGTTAGTACATGATCTATGTGCACAATTTGTATTATGCAGCACATACAAATATATTGATTTGGCAGTAATAAGGACAATGAAGGAAGAGGGTAGTGAGGACAGATGTGGACCTTGAGTGTGTTGATGGTGACAAGAATGATGGAGGCTAGGAGGGTGGCAATAAAATGCAAGCCTTGAGGACATTGGCAGCAACATGAACAATGATGGAAAAGAGGGTAGTGAGGACAGATGTGAGTTTCAAGTGTATTGATGGGAATAAGAGTGACAGGGACTAGGAGGGTGGTGATAGGATATGGGGACAGGGGTGAGAGTCAAGGACATTGATAGCAACAAGGGGAGGGTGGCAATAGGATATGAAGATAGACGCAAGAGTCAAGGATATTGACAGTGACAAGGACAAGGGAAAATAGGGCAATGGTGACAGACACAAGCCTCGAGTGTGTTGATGGCAACAGGGACTAGGAGGGTGGTGATAGGATATGGAAATAGATGTGAGACTTGAGAACATTGACAGAACAACAGCAAAAGGGAGGTGATGATAGGATATGGGACCAGATGCAACTTAAGGACATTAACAGTGACGAGAACGACGGGATTAAAGAGCACAGTTAAACAAGGACAAATGTGAGCCTCGAGTGCATTGATGACAACCAGAATGACAGGGGTAAAGAGGGTGGTAACAAGGACAAGGGTAGTTGAAGGAGCACCTATGTATTAGATAATCAATCAATTGCACATTGTCACCACTATCATTGTTTTATCATTGTTGTCGCCATCTTCCTGAGCTTGCTGCCTCATTGTTGTCACCATCTTCCTGAGCTTGCTGCCTCATTGTTGTCATTACTCCAGGCCTGTCACATCGCTGCCACTGTCATCGTCATCTCATCCAAGTAAGTAATTTTATTCAAATGACTGATTGACAGAAGTGATAGTCATCCACCAGTGCATTACCGAATGACATTGTATTTTCCAATTCATCCCTCTCCTTGCCACTTCCATACAGCTATACTTCTTTCTCCAACTTGCTTGGCACTGCAGTAGTAAAAGTGTCAGCTGTGGGATGCCAGTCAGTGTGATCAAATGGAAGTGAGTAATACTTACTATTGTTGTCGACTCTCCACTGAACTAAGTGTTCTGCAGATGACCAAATAGTCTCCTTGTTCTTGTGATATGCCATGAGGGATGTCCCTCAAAGCACTATTCACTGATCCACAAGCTTCTGCATCTACAGATTTTCCTCCACATCAGAAAGTGAGTACTTTCCTTCATCATACCATTGGATTAGGAAAATGCTTGATGATTTGGCTAGGAATTGATGGATATCTGCCATGCAGGATTGCCCTATAGTCCAGCTCATTGACAGGTGTGTCAGGTTCATGAGACTGGCAATACCAACTAGAATGCTGAATGATGCTGTCCTCATGAATGACAAGTGGAGATGAGTGGGATGATTGAAGAACTCTATGGTTGGTAAGTGCACCATATGACTGGTATAGAGCTCTGTTAATCCAATGTACAGGTGTTTCAAATCTCTCAACTCCAAGAGTGGAAGATACAATAGATTTTTGAGGGTACATGTGATGTAATGATAGGTGAAAAGAATCGTCAAGATGGTGAGTTTTTGGCACCTAGGCAGGATCAGAGCAGCAGTGCCCACATTGACAGATGTACCCATGCAAAGTGTGACCACTTTGTAATCACTGGAACTTGAATGGTTTTGGAGAAATTCAAGAAACCTCTCCACTGCTGATTGATTTGACAGGTTGACTCTATAAAAGATGAAAGGCTGGAGCCTATCATGCATGGTTAGTAACTTTACTGCATAGATCATGAACACAACACTTACCAGACTTGGAAGCATTTTGCAATAAGAGCATAACAGTGGAAGTTCAGCTCATCCTTGAGGCCCAAGAATATTTTCACTGAAGTTCAAGAGGAAGATCATGATGCTAAAGGTACATAGCATGAATTGCATCGTCCACATTCTACATACTCAGTATTTATAGTTCTAGCCCTGTTCGATCAAATCTGCAGGATGATGAGTATAGGTTGCACAGTCCTGCCCTGAGGGGTTCTTCTTTGTTTGTGCTTCAGGTCATCTAGTGATTTGGCTGACCTGAAGTGATATTGCTCCCAAAGGTACACTTCTGCTTTTGTGCATGATGGTCATCCTGTGATTCAGCTGACATTTACATATTGATAGGAAAAAATATATGATAGCAGGTTTTCAGTGGTGTTTTGTGCACAATTTCCCAGTCCATCAAACAGTAACTCTTGGCATGGGGTTATAAGGACTCTGGTGCTAAATCATTCTGTAGTACATCCTTACCTCTGATGCTGACTGACCCAGCTATAGTACAACCAGCCTCCTTTGCAATGGACAAGTTATCCAATGCCACTTTGCAGGTGCAGATCGAAAGGCTGCAACAACAAATTTTACTGCTCCAACACTCTGGCATAGAGGTACAAGGAGCCGCACATGGGTAAGTGACTGAATAGTCTAGCAGATTCTCTTTCATATCATCACTCATAGTTGGCATCACCACGGAAGGGCCATCAGAAGGTTGGTGTCAATGTCAGACAGTATTGCTGATATACTCAGTGAAGCAGACTGATGGAGCACCCTGGGTGAGGGTGATCATACTCACAATGAGTGGTACATGGGTTTTATGTGACTAGACTTGCTTAATGATCTTTGAGAAGACAAGATAGTATTTACAGAGCATACAGCAAACTCAAAAGATGGATACTGGAGTTCTGGCACTGGGCACTGAATGAAAGCAATATCACTAAATTGGATAGAGCTGTCAGACAGATGAGTTTTGTCTTCAGATAAAAAGGCAACTTCCATGATTGTACAACCTCACTATTTTCCCAGCTAACTGATGGAGCAAATGCCACTCGTGCAGATGATGCCTGCCATCTCAAGCTTGCTGTAGTGACATGGATGATGTAACGTTTTCTCGATATTCCACAAGGTTATCTGATACTTAATGGACTCTTATTTAGTTTCTTTTCTATTTTCTTTCTTGTTTGGCACTTAGCTAAAGGGTTAGCAGATAGAGACTCGAGGACGAACCTCGACCAGTCCAGACCAAGGGTGCATGGTGCAAGGCTATGACACCCTTGATGTCATCACCTCGGATCGACTCATCGGGGCTATGCACGGCTGTATGCCGCCAGCGCACAACTATCCATAAATAGCCCCTATGACTCGGACTGACTCAGGTCGAGTACGATATGACTTGTCCCCTCGTCCTAACTCGTATGTCTCTGCCCCAATGCTTCACCTCATGTACCAATAGCATATTTAACGTAGTATAGCCTCGCTAGCATGGACCAGGCACAGCCATGTACAGTAGAGTATAAATACCAGGCTCGAAGCGAGACAAGACCCCCAGTCTTGTTCTCCTTTGATATTTCCCTCACACACTTACCCGCTCGAACGCCCCTTCTCAAGCGTCCAGCTCTTAAGTGAGTTAGGTCGTTTCATTAGAACAAGACTGACCTTTACCCGCCGGACTAGCTACCCACCGGAAGAACACAAGTCGACCAAAGGAACCCAGGGTTAACCAGTAGGCACCTCCCTCACGCTCGTCTGGAGTACTGAACACAGTCAAGTGTTGTACTACCACATTGAAGATTTACTCGAATACTCGCTCGCCGGAACAAGAAGTTTCCCAGACCCAGTAGCAAGGGCCAGACCATCAACCATAACTCTTGAAGACCTCGTACCGGATTGGCCAGTAGAGTTAAAAGTTGAAGACGAAGAGGACCTACAGGTAAAGGACGGCATTCCGCCTTATCCATAGGGGAATCGCATCAGGAGCTCATGAAGTCCATTACAGCTACTCTACCCGGATTCGGAACCAGAGGAAAGAGAAGTAGCCGAAAGGAGATTGGAAGAGTCGGAAGAGTTATCCAACTACTATACTAGTTTAGACGAAGGTTTAAGAACCGCCAGGGACAGAAGCATCCTAGGCCCGGACGACACGCCGTCCACTTTAGTTGAGAATGAGGAAGACCTCTACAGGGATATCGTAGTCCCATTCCAGCACAAAGAAGGCACACCGCCTTACCGCCCCTCTACCCCTGACCGCTCTGCCCCGCTTCTCGCAGAACCGGTAGACTGGTCACATGTAACCAGTAGCAGACGTCGTGGATCGACAACTGAGGCAAGCAGACTTAGACGTGCGACTAGAGAGAGGCTTAGACAGGAGATCGACGATCTTATTCAGGAGGGGATACACCTTGCTGAGGAGAGAGACAGGAACGCCACCAGAGCAGCCAAACTCAGACAACGGGTTCACACAGCGTGTGATAACATCCAGGAGCAAATATGAATTAGAGAGAGAGCTCCTACACCCCATCCTCCTCATCCTGCTCCTTACCCCCGTTGGTTTCGCTCTCACAAGCCTCTTGCTTGTGATATCATTACTCCTCTCCGATCCCGCTCGACACTTAGGCAACCTCATCGTTATTGTCCATATTAGGTTATTGTACATCCAATACCAAATAGTGGAAGAACCCATCCCGATCCCATCTAGAGAAGAACGCGTAATTGAAGAAGCACCCCCGCACTTGATTGAAGAGAATCAGGAACCACAAGTTGCGGAAGTAGTAAGGGAAGAACCTGAAGAATCAGATTTGGACGAAGGACCATATCAAGGATCCATACCTAGGGATGAACAGATAGAGACTGCGCCCAGGTATACCATTGGACAATCTCCAGCAGAAAGGAGAAGAGCCTTTCGTCATCGTTACATCCTCGCCAGAGAAAGAACTCTAGCCGCTAGGGCAGCAAGAAGGACTCAGGAGATAGCCAATAGAACGCTTACTCATCTACAGGAATTGGACGATCAAATCTCAGAACAGACCCCATACATCCCGAGACCCGTTATACGCGCCACCCCATTTCCCATAGATAGCGATGAGTCATCCCTTTGATCACCAGGCTTTTGTAGCCAATCTCCAGGTGATACAGATCAATGCCACATTAGCCAATGACCTCCTTAATCTATTCAACCATCTTATGGAAAGACATGATGACATACAGGCTGCACTCAATCTTAGCACCACCACTACGAGGAGGCAGGCAGCTACTATTGCCGCATTGGAAAATCAGATTAACCAAGCAACTACTCAAATCACCGCCCTGCAGGCGTTATCAGCAGCAAACCCCACCACAGCGCCTAAGCTCAGCAAAGCTTTTGTAGACCCTGGATCGTATAACGGATCTCGATCCAAGTTTGAGGAATGGTGGACGAAAATCCAATCATGGTTACATGAAAATGCCGCAGTGTTTCCGCCGGCAAGCCAAAAGGCCATAATCGTGGTCCTATCTCGGTTAGAAGGACAAAAGGCCAGAGGCTTTGCACAAACAAAGTTAGATCTCATCTCACAGGGAGGAACCTATACTTGGGCCACCCTAGTAACAGAAATTGAAGCCCTCTTTAGATCTGTAAATCAACAAGAATGGGCTAGAGCGAAATTGCAATCGCTGAAACAGGGAAAGATGCTGATAGATGACTGGATCATCAAATTTATGGAGTATGAACTCCAAACAGGAATGGACATGTCGCATCTTATCTCCATAATCGAAAAGAACATTGATCAGAAGATCATCAATCGTATCCTCATGGAAGGACCTCGACTGGCAAGCGTGCTGGACTATCTAGAGAAATGCCGAGTCATCGGAACAAGGAGGCAACTCCTCTCTTTCATCCATAACAGGACAACTGCTAGACGGGACCCCTTTGCCATGGATGTAGATCGCATGGAGATGGAAGAAGAACCGGAACTCAAAGAAGACGAACAGGAAGCAGCCATGATCCGAAAAGGGAAAGCGCATATAGGAAAGAATTACAAGAAGACGTGAGCACAGATCAGTACCTGCTTTAATTGTGGAAAACCCGGACACTTCGCGAAAGAGTGCTGGCAATCATCAACGAAATGCCCAGATTGTTCCTGGACCCAAGGGAAACATAAACCCAATTGTGTAAGAACGAAAGCACAAGCCAGCAGGACGATGAACGTGCAACCTGCTATGTCGTGGAGCGACGAAGAAGATATCCCACGCACATGTAAAGGAATGTCAATGGAGCAAGTAAAAGCACTATTCCAGTCAATGCCCTCAAGCTCGGGAAAAGCTTGAGCAGGCTGGAGGAGCTGAGCGACCACTCTGCCGAAAGAAGCTCAGACATATGCGCCATGACGTTAATCTCAGAAGGATATGAATCTATACCCACTATTATTCAAGAAAGCCCTCATAATATGAAACCTACAGATATCAACATGCGCCACCTCGCCGCTATTGCCGCCAAGATGAGCCAAGAACCGCTAAAGAAAAGGGAAATCAAGCTACCAATCATCATCTATACAGAAAACGGAAAAAAAGCCCCAGTCAAAGCCCTATTAGATTCGGGCTCACACGTGACGTTCATAGACCAGAGATGGGCTGAAGAAAACGAGGTACCATTGAAACTGTTATCATGCCCCATCATTCTCTATAATGCGGATGGCACATGGAACAGCGCCGGAACGCTAAAGTACTATGCACACGTCGTAATGGAATATGATGGACACTGAGAAGAAATAAAAGCCGAGATTGCCAATCTTGGAAAGAATCAAGTGATCCTTGGATTCACATGGCTAAAGCATCATAACCCAGAAATAGATTGGGAGAAGCAGATGGTATGAATGACGAGATGCCCGATCGAATGCAAAAACCCATTCTTGCACTACCTTAACTGACTCAAACTGAATGATGCTCAGAACCTCATGAAGATGCGCAGAGGACAGCAAGTGGACAAGAAGCTTGCAGAGTTAATGGATAAAAATAAAACACCGGAGGAACTAGTTCCGAAAGAATACCACAAGTACCTCCATGTGTTCTCAAAAAAGGAATCAGAACAAATGCCGATTAGAAAACCATGGGATCATGCCATAGATTTGAAGCTGGACTTTGTACCGAAGAAGGGAAGATTGATACCCCTTGATCCCGTGCAGCAGAAAGAGGTTAGCGATTTCATAGATGACCAACTCTCAAAAGGGTATATCCGACCCTCTAAATCACCTCAGACCTCGCCCGTGTTCTTCGTGCTGAAAAAAGACAGAAGAAAATGAATGGTGCAGGATTATCGTTACTTAAACGAATTCACCATCAAAAACAATTATCCTTTACCCCTCATATCCCAACTCGTCGATAAATTAGCTGGAGCAAAACTCTTTACGAAGATGAATCTCCGATGGGGATATAATAACATACGAATCAAAGAAGGAGACAAATGGAAAGCTGCCTTCGTCTGTCACAGAGGTTCATTCAAACCCCTAGTAATGTATTTTGGACTATGCAATTCCCCCGCAACCTTCCAAACAATGATGAACGAACTGTTCACGGACATGGAGGACGTATGTGTCGTCTACATCGATGACATCATGATCTTCACCAAAATCGATAACCAAAAGGAGCACAACCGGATTGTACTCAAGGTCCTCGCACGCCTCGCTGAGAACGACCTATTCATAAAACCAGAAAAGTGCTACTTTCGAGTGAAACAAGTGGAGTTCCTAGGAATGATCATAACCTCCGAAGGAATCCAAATGGATGAAGAAAAGGTTAAAGCCATCAGGCAATGGCCGACGCCCAGCAAAGTAAAGAACGTCTGAAGTTTCCTCGGATTAGCCAACTTCTACCGCAGATTCATAGATGGATACGTGCAGATCGCGAGACCGCTTAATGATTTAACGAAGAAGGATATTGTATTTGAATGGATGGAGCGCCAACAGAAGGCCTTCAACGATCTAAAAGAAAAGTTCACCACTGCCCCTATCCTTGCCTACCCTGATATAGACAAGCGATTCCGCCTCGAAACAGACGCATCGGACTTTGCGACAGGAGCAGTATTATCCATAGAAAAAGAAGGAAAGTGGCATCCAGTTGCCTACTCCTCGCACTCCATGACGCCAGAAGAACAGAATTACCCTATAGCAGATAAAGAAATGCTCTCAGTCATATGCAGCCTAGAGCAATGGCATCATTATCTAGAAGGAGCACGAGAAGAGTTCAAAATATGGAATGACCACGCAAACCTTCAATGGTTCATGAAAAGACAAGATCTGAACAGAAGACAAGTGAGATGGGCTCAATACCTGTCCCACTTCCGTTTCAAATGGGTACATAAGGCAGGAACTCAAATGGGAAAACCCGATGCCCTTTCTAGACAAGAGGACCATTCGGATGGAAAAGAAGAAGATAACAAAGGAGTAACTGTGATTCCCCAAGAAAAGATTCGCACTGTCCAAATACGAACAGACAACGAAAGAATAATCCAACAGATCAGAGACCTCGTACATAGACTAAAAGAAACAGAAGTACAAAATCTAGAAAAGTGACATGAAGTCCATATG
Organism: Boletus austroedulis; assembly: GCA_038089435.1. NCBI lineage: Eukaryota > Fungi > Basidiomycota > Agaricomycetes > Boletales > Boletaceae > Boletus > Boletus austroedulis. Next base: position 2,088 of record JBBPKX010000052.1, on the reverse strand, counting down.
GAGCAAGAAGATTTGCTAGTGGACAAAGAAGGAAAGATCTTCATACTGGATGATGAAGAACTCCAAATGGAGATACTATGGCTGCATCACGACACCCCCATAGCCGGACACCCAGGAATAGAAAAGATGTTGGAGCTAATACATCGCAGCTATGCATGGCCAGGAATGACGAAGAAAGTCAAGGACTATGTTGCCAGATGCGACCTATGCGCTCGACATAAAGGAGCTAATGCCCCGCCAGCTGGAAAGCTATTGCTGCTCCCCATACCAGAAAAACCATGGGAAGATATCTCTGCCAACTTCATAACAGATTTACCAACAAGCCAAGGGCTAGATGCCATCTTGGTAGTCGTAGATCAATTCTCGAAAGAAGTAGAATTCATCCTGTGTAAGAAAACCACCACGGCATTGCAGACCACTTGCCTCTATCTAGATCACGTCTGGAAGACGCACAGTCTACCCCGGACCATAACGTTGGACTGAGGACCGCAGTTCACATCACAGGTGATGATGGACCTATGCTGGAGATTAGAAATAAAGCCGAAATTGTCCACCGCCTTCCATCCCCAAATGGACAGACAGACGGAACAGATTAACCAAGACCTTCAGCAGTTCCTTCGACTCTTCTGCTTCTTGCAGCAGTCGAAGTGGATGGAATGGCTAGCCATAGCACAGTTCTCATATAATAGTAAAGCTCAAGCATCGACAGGAACGTCGCCCTTCAGCATCACGCATATGTATCAGCCGAGAATGGACTTTGAATGGTGTACTATGAAGGCACCCGCAGCTGAAGAATTAACGGAGCATATAAAGAAAGTATGGGAACAAACTCAGGAGAATTTGGCAAAAGCTCAGCAGCATATGAAGGAACAAGCAGACCGCCATAGATCGGACGCACTGCCATATCAGATCGGAGATCAGGTGTGGCTATCCACAGAAAACCTAAAGTTGATCAGAGCATCGAAAAAGCTCACAGAGAGATGGATCGGACCCTACATAATAGTCTGCCTAGCCAGACCTAACGCAGTTGAACTGTGCCTTCCCCGATCAATGAGAATCCACCCCATGGTCAATATATCTCACATTAAACCATATAAAGAACGTCTACCTGGACAAACCATAATGGAACCCGGACTGGTCCTAGTGACTGAGGAAAGGGAGAACGAATGGGAAGTCGAGAAGGTAGTAGATAGTAGATGGGTTAGGAACTGCCTCCAATTCCTGGTGCATTGGAAGGGATACCCAGAGGAGGAACGGACTTGGGAACCAGAAGCGAATCTCGAACACGCGAAACAGGCAATCATGGACTTCTATAAATGAGCGCTGAGCACCCCTCGAAAACTCCACATAGCGGTACCTGACTTCTTTAACTTATTCAAGCATTGCGGATCGCCTATACCTGAAAAGCCTATGCATCTGCTCCCATTTGATCGTCTTGATCATCTGTAAGCAGATTCCCCAGGGGTGCGCCTGGGTTACCAACGCTCTTATTGTTGATTGAGCCTTGCTCTCACAATGGACCACATCCACAATCTCCTTTCCACAATTCATGCCTATCTTGCCCGCTTCCCCCAACTCCATCTCTGCTCCCCTATTTATATATCACTGCGCCCCACTCCAGAATCTCCAGAAACACCAGAAAATGATATTGAGGATGATGAAAACAAGGAGGATCTGCACGCCATATGGGATAATGAATGGGATCCCACTCACCCGCTCAGAAACCACGCAGAACATTGGGTATTTATATGGGATAATGCATCGGATTCCCATAGCATCCCCAATACCGTGTTGGTCTGGGATGATGGCACTGAGGACAGCGAATCAATGCCGGATCTTGCATCCACACCAGACCCCATGGACCCCCAGTGGACGCCCAAGAACTGGCCTGGCCCTTGGGAATTGGCCAGCGAGCCATGGCACATGTGGTTGCCAGGTGCGATGCTGGTGCCGGAAGTGATGGAAGCTGTCCCCATACCGGACCTGCTGCCGCCTATTCGCCCCAACTACACCTTGTGGCTGGCGCCCTATCATTGGCCAGATATTGGGCCCTCAGGGCAGTATCGCCCGCAGATCACTCAATGGCCA